>CM053786.1:619321502-619529002 GCA_028749045.1 Cupressus sempervirens | reverse complement strand
TTTCTCACTCATAGATTTTAAACTTATATGGTTATGTTAGGACACTGTTAGGGAAAATGGGTTGTTATCTTAATTGGTTTAAACTTATCAAACTTAGTGAACTTAATAAAAAAAATAAAAATTTGTGTGTGTTTTGCTCTAAATTTTGGGCATGACAACAACCTACTAAGGCCAATGAAGGAAAAGGAAAAGAACTAGTTGTTGTCGAGACCAAGGCAAAAAAGTAGGGGAAAGTAATAATTATTGATCCTAAGGTAAAAGCTGATCTTAGCAAAGATGTGTAGAAGGTTCTCACACCTCAAAAGCCAAAATAAAAGATCTTAGCAAGATCAAAGACAACTCAACTTCCATTTATGAGAACAAAAGGAAGTCCATCAAAGAAGGGACTGACCCACTCACCACAAAAAAATATACAAGACAAGTGGAGAAGAAAATTGATTGTTACATAGGAGGAGGAAGATGATGAAGATACTGAGTCTGATGAACTGAGTAAATTGGAAATCATAAAGAGAATCCCTCCAATAACTGTGGATCAGGTATATGAAAAGATTAGGGAATCAATAAATTTTGTAGGGTTCAAAGATATTACCTATGATTCTTTAAATAATCATGATCAAGTTAAGCTTGAAGAAGCTATAATTGATATGATGATCAAATTTAGATGCACACCCTTGAAACTAGGAGATGGATCCCCAGTAGGCTTGTACAAATAGATAGATTCTAATTAGAAGTAGGAATTATCTATAGAAAATAAAATAAGAGAAATGACATTCGCATAAGAAATGCCAGATTTAGGGAAGACATATGTCTATAGCCCTTAAAGTGTTTGTGAAGAAATTTATGCCAAGAAATAGGGCATACAAAATTTTGAAGAATAAAGCTCATGAAATTTAGTAGGAAAAAAATCAAGTATGGAAAGAAGTATTTGGAGTGATTACTCCAATAATAGAAGTTAGAGATGGTAGAGATGCCATAGAATTTGAAGATGCATATAAGGAAGAGGTTGTTAACCTAGCAAAAGAAATCAAGTAAGTAGTGAAATAGTGTGAACACCAAGAGGTTGTTACCATCAAAGATATATCTGACACACCTCTATAGAATCAAAATGTGCTAACTAAGGAAGACGTGCAGATTCTAATGTCAGACACAACTCTACCTTGTACTAATCTAGTTTTTTTACAAGTTGTAGATTATCCAAAGATCGAGAATGTAAAGACTAAAAATATTGAGATTGCATCAGTTACAAATGATACAACTGCTAAGCAATAGGGAAGGCTATAATTGTGTTATCAAAATTAAATTGTATGCCTATTCCTTTGATAGAAGAGAAGAAAGAAGAGGTAAAAGGCATAGAGATGGCAAAAGAAGAGGAGACACCAAAAAGGACAAGAAGCTTCACTAGCTCTTGTATAGCTATTGAGTGCAAAGCTTGTAGAATCATTGACTAGAACACCCAAACAATAGGTGATACCTACTCCAAGAAGGAGACAGTAGGTATTAAGATCAAGTGAGAGTGGGAAACAACTACGAATATCACTACCCAATGAAACAACACCTAGATCTCAAGTTTTGACTCAATCAGAGGAATTGGAAGATGAGTTAGTAAGTCTAGATGAGGTAATTACTTTATCCATGTATGATTTGAACAACTTGACACTAGAGAAAATGCAAGAGTTAAAAACCTTATTGAGCCACAAGGCAAAGAAAGAACATCTAAGGAGAGAGAATAAGAAGAAATAACTATTACATATTGTTAGAGATATTTTTGTGGATACATTTGGTATAACTAACTTAGATGGTCAACATCCAATTTTGGATCAACTAGTGTATATAGTTGATAAAATTTAAGAAGAAGATATAGAGACCAATGATAAATTGATGCTATGGTTTGAAAGAAGATTTGAATATAAATTTTTGGTAAAAGTCTCTGATGAAATTGTAAATAGACAAGTAGAGCATTCCAATTTAGTTGTGTAGTTAGAAACAATTTTGAAGACCATCCATTCATTGTACATGAAGTTGTGTGATGTTGAGATTTTTACACTAGAGAATCAATATTCTATTGATTTATTACATGGTGATATGAGGGAAAGTGCTATTTCATTGGGAAAGAATGCAAGTTCAAGCTCACTCTCATACAATAATTTGACAACTAGTTAGCAAAGTTTAGCCAAGCTCACAACTATAGGAAGTGAGATCAAGAATAAGTTGATAGGAATCCAATTTCAGCGATTTCCCCATTTGGAAATAATTCAAAAAGAAGTGTCTAATGCACACAATATTTTGAAAAAGAACACACATCTTGCACATGTTGAAGATCTAATTGATCTAGCTATCGAGCTAGAAATTTAGTTTCAATTTTTGGAGAAATAAAAAACCAATGGAATAAAGGCTATGCAGAAATTTTGGCAAGCCATAAACAATTTTTTGATTAGCACAAGCTAACCCTAGCAGCCCCAAGCCACTAGTGACAAAAATAAGGGGGTAATATGTTGAGATGAAATAAAAATAAAGGGGGAAATAAAGAAATGAAAATAAAAGTAGAAATTAGAGTCAAAGACATTAGATGTCACGACATTAGAATTTTACTTATTCAGATTGTAGTTTCATGGGGAGTATTTTTTGATTGAAATGACTATTCATGACAAAGTGTTTTTGCCACTAATGTCAAAGGGTGTGATTTCTGATCTCTAAGCCTATGTTGTCTATTATTTTCCAAACACTTAGTCATTTACTAAGCAAGGATGAATGGTCATCACTATGACCCAATCATCTAGTTAAGGTTGAGGATTTATAAGTACTTGTTTATTTTGCATCACATGCCGAGAAAGTCAATGATTTTTTAGCACCCTAGTTGAGACCAAGTGCATATGTAGGGTGAGCTATTATAGTAGAGACTAAGTAAATAGAAAAGATAGTTTTGCAGAGTGAACAAAGAAGCACATATATGTAGAAGCCAAGTGCCAACATGAATCTTATTTATGACCGAGCGTTAGCACATTCAGATGCTGAGTAGTTCAATTTTGTCATTTGAGTTTGTAATTGCACAAACACTATGTAAATCATATTGGCAACTTCCATATGACTTTTAATGTTTGTAGAGATAGTTAAGATGGAGATTACATGTCATTACAAAAGTAAATGATCCTAAGGAAAGAAGATGAACTACTCATAAAATAAAAAATAAATGGAAAAAGAAGATGAATTGTAAACCATTAATTGAGATCTAGAACTTTTGAAGAACGTCTAGTTAAGGAGGATTCTAACCCTAGAATCATGCATGTGTGAGTGTAATGAGAAGACAAGAATATGAAAGTGAAGAAGCAAACAAAGAATATTGAGAGATTAGATCAAGAAATTGTATAGAGGAGATCTAAAATTAACTTGCAGAAATACCGAAGATCATGTACTGAATCAGTTTTAGCAAGATTAAATCAAGGAAAATATCTTAACAAAGTTATCCTAACGGGTCTATGTAAACCTCCTAATAGAATCCTTACTTAATTATAAGTGTGAATCCTTTAATAGGGTATGACTTAATAGTCTTGAAGCTTTTAATTGGGAAAATCCTTTATAGGGTAGATCATATATTATGATCAAACATTGTAACCCTAACATGTTAACTTTATTGTTGCAATAGTAAAGATTTGTTGGTTTCATCCCCACCCTAGTTTTACCTTCATGTTGAAGTGTTTCTAGGTTACCAAATTATTTGTGTTATGTGTTGAATCTTTTATGGATGTAAAGTATTCATTCACTATTCGACATTACAATTTTAATGTTAGATTTAAGATATGAGATGAATTAGATGTGAATTAAATAATTTGATTTTGTAAGTAAATGTTTAAGATCTTGACTAACCCACCCCCACCTCTCAGTATCTTATTTCAAAAACATCCTTCCAACTATATATATATATATATATACTAGCGAAAAATAAAAACTACACGCACACACACACACACACACACACACACACACACACACACACACACACACACACATATCATCTAACACTAAATTATTAATATTGTGTGAGTGGAGGATTAATTATCAAAATTACTATATATGTAGTTTTTATTTTTTGCTAGTAACTTCTCATACTATTTTAGTAGTGATTATCTATGGGAAATTTGGAACTAAAAATATTAATTATATTGTTCTTTTGTAACTATTTTCTAACCATATTAGGAAGAGTGTTAGGGAAGATATTCTATTTTAGCAAGACATTTTATTTTGGCAATAGGGGAGCATTTTTCTATCTTGTTGATCTTATGAGTGATAGAAGGATGACATGTCTAATTCATGTCATTGCCACAAGTGAAATAGTAGCTCTAAGGGAATGTAGAACAAACAATTACTAAGGGGAGAAAATACTAAAATGGAAGCAAATTGGATACATTTTGGTATGGTCCTATTGGTACCACTATATGGTTTTAGAGGTATGGATCTACCTTTCCATTTTTAGTCCTATAATGTTGTTTGGCATGTTATTTATATGGGCTGCAATCTATTGAGGAAATTTATTGTAAATGGTATGATTGCATTGTAATGTCTGTTAGTCATTCATAATAATGAAATATTTTCTTCTTTGGACTAGTTCATTATAACCAAATATCTATATTAAAAAAAATACCAATTTCTAATTGACCATTGCTTCAATCCCTAATTTTAATGTTAAAAATGTATATTTTCTAGTGTATTTAATCCTTTAAAAACTACCCATGATTAGAACTTATATAATTATTGTATGCTAATAATCATGAGGCTACATCTGTGTCTCTTATACCTAGTAAAGATATTTTGTTTTGTTTCTTCCTCATTTTTTTATTATACATAATGCTTCTGTATTGGTTGTATGGTTGAAATATGCAACTTAATTCATCACCAATCAAAAGACACACCTTCTTCATTTTGCACAGATGTGTTTACTGTGACAATCATTCATGTACCAAATAGTCAGTTGTAATTTCCTCTTATTCCCCTTTCATTACACCTTTCTCCCATTGTATATGTCTACCTCTAATTTTTTGTAGTTCCCTTCTTCAAAGTATCTCTTTTTTCAATGAAACTTAAACTTCTTATTCATAGAAAATTATCCTACTTATCTCTCACATGGTAGCATAGTTTAGATATGCTATATTTAAATAAAAAGACATTCATTCTCTTGGTCAACATAAATCCTATGTTTTTCCTTCTAAATAGTCTTTTAGTTCCTCTTCTATATTAAGAAAAATTGAAATACAACAAATAATAACCTATTTTGATTCTCAACATGGTATATTCTTTTTTTTGAAAAGACCATCTTTGTAGTTTTGGTAATGAAGACTTTGATTTATTAGAATTTAAATTAGCTTATAGGAAATGCAATTATTAGTTCTTGCCTACTACAAGATACTTATGCATCAATTGAGGTTCTTTTTATATAATTTGACCAAGTCAATCAACCAATCACATCAATTTATTAAATTTTATTAGACTAAAACATTATAAGTAATGAAAAAAATCACTTTCAATAATTTAAAAATCTGATTTTTCTTATTTTTCATTGGTTAAAGCAAGAAAAAATCACCTTTCTAAGAAAAAATAAAAATTATCAACATTATAATAGTAAAGAAGCTAAAAATGTTTTTGATAAGAAAAATAGGTTTTGATGGGAGTCTGAAACCCTTTACAAATCATGAAATTTTCAAAGAAGCCCAAACCAAATAAAACTATAGGCCAAAAGGTGAAACAGGTCACCCAACACAACACAGTGACCAAGATGGCATCAAAGATAACATAGTATTCACCAGCTACACAAACAGGTTTTGAACGGGCACCTAAAATGCCTAACAAATTTTTAAGGGTGCCTATAACCCTACATGAAACAACAGCTCAAGGTAGAATAGGTCACTAAACAAAAGGTGACCAAGGTGGAAACACATAAAATAGAACACTACAACCACAAAAGTAGGTTTTAACTGGGCTCTTGAAACCCCATGGTGAGACACACTACAAAGAATTATAGGTCAAAAGAGCTAGGGGAAACTACAAAGGACAACAAGCCAAAAGCCAAGAGATCCAAAAAAGGATAGCCACTTTAGACTTTCCCTTTTGACCCCTTTTTTTGGACTATAATGCCATATCAAAAGAGGGATTGGAGGGCTTGACCTTTTTTCCTTTTACTATGGTCCATCCATCCTCCATGAAACCAGCAACCTTCTACCATTGAAAATCAACACCATCACATCCAAAACTTGAAACCCCCAAAGCCAGGGAAAAGACCGTAGAAGAGGAAGTGATAGAAGAAGCTTGAGACAAAACAATAGCACCTTGAAAAGGAACCACAAGAGGATTTGCCTTGGAAACACCAAAAAATGGGATAGTAGAATCCAGAGATGGACCAGTTACCACCACAGAAGGAGCCAAAGGTGGATCCACTATCAATATGCCAAGAGTGGATGGAATAATAGAGACAAAAACTGAGTCCATACCAGAAACTAGGAGAGATGGACCAGCTACCACCATAGGAGAAGCCAAAGGAGTGGACAGACTAATAGAGATAGTAGCAGAATCCACACTAGAAACTGGGACAATAGAATCTAAAGACAAACCAACAGCCAAGGTAGAAGAGACAACAATATTAGCCACCACCATAGGGGAAACATGCAGAACAAAAAAATAATCCACCTTCAAAGTATCCTAAAAATAAACACCCAACCCATCCCCAACAGAGGGAGCTTTTTGAATAGAGTAGTGATCATCCAAAACTCCCTTCCACCAAGAAGGTGACTTATTCAATTTGACCTTTCTAGTGGAGCATCTCACTCTGAGGTGGCCAGTATTTTGGCATGTCTAACATTTGAATGGGATTCCCTCATAATCAAGAAGCTGATTCCAAGAGCCCCTAAGAGAGACCAATTTAATCATTTCTGGATGCCCCTTAGATACATCTATGTCCACAAGGATGCATGCATATTTTGTCCAAAACACATTGCAAGATGCAGAGTCATCCATCAAAAAATCCCTAGGGCATCCCCCATGACTTCTAGAATTGACTTGATCCATGAGTGAAGTGGAAGGTTAGGCAACCTTACCAACAAAGGAATCTTATTAAATGATTCAATAGATAGATGAAAACCTACATACCAAGGTTTAGCCATCAAGGGGAACCTCTCCTCCCAAGAGAAACCATGCCTTAGGATGGCATTGTGATCCTCCAAAGAAGAAAATTTCACAATGAAAAATCCCTTTGCCACAAGGAAAATATGGACAATACTTGAAACTAAAGGCTCCCAAAATTTGGAAATCTAGGCATGTAGATCTGATAGAGAGGGCCAAAAACCCCTAAAATGAAATATGGCAGCAGAGAGGAGTAAGTCTCCACTTGAGAAGAAATCTCATCAACAATATTATAGTCAAGAATAATCATAGGGTTACTTACTATAACAAGCACAAAAACATGAGTCCTTCGATGCATAGCCTAACCACAAAGACCAGCCTCATAGGTAGCCACATTAGCATAGGAAATGGCTAAACCACCCACAACTCTTGGGGAACAAATATCCCCACAAGGAATAGGAGAATCCCTAGCCCAAAAAGCTGCAACAAAAATCACATCAAGAGAAAAATTTGGAGCTGCCACCATAAGGCCAGACACAAGAGCTAAAGCTAGACATAGGAGATGGATGCAGGAGCCAAAGCCAAATGTAGAAGCCAGATGTGGGAGCTAAAGCTGAATGCAAAATCCCTAGCAAGAGTTGAAGCTAGATGTAGAAACCCTTGCAAGAGCTTAAGCCAGATGCAAAAGCTAGATGCAAGAGCCAAAGTCAGACGTAGAAGCTGGATGTGGGAGTCAAAGCCAAATGCAAAAGCCCTAGTGGGAGCTAAAGTCAGACTCAGAGTTTCCCTCTCCAAAAAACATTTGTGATGCAAGAGCCAAAGCTAGATGTAGGAGCCAGACATGGGAGCTGAAGCTAGACGCAGAAGCCCTAAGAAGCTAAAAATATTTGTTTCTATAATTTTTTGAAAATTATTTGATAACATTGCTGACAAAAATAATTTCTATAAGTTTTTTCTATTTCATAGATTTTGGAAATCAAAATCAATTTGATGTCTACTTTAGACAGTTTTTAAGCCTACAATGTGCTTTACTTTTCATGGAATAGTTTTGTCAACATTGTTGTAGACTAAGTTTTGTTTTAGGTGCAGAAAACCTTTTTTGGTTATGTGTTGTTCCTTATAATTTTTTGATGATGTTTTGAAGAGGGAGCTAAAGCATCTACTTTCAAGCCAATGATGCAAGCTTCCATAACTGATTTATTGGTAAAAATTCATGACATTTTTAACTTGACATATTTTGGTAGTAATCTTATCTATATATAAGAACCACACAATGAATCAAATCATAGTGTACAAAAAAAAGTGCTAAAAATTACAAAACAACAAAATAGTGTAAGCTCTGATATGGAACTTAGCCTTTTCCTTAGATCATCAGTAGGGGAAGGTGGGAATTTCACAAGAAATGTGAGAAATAGATAGATGCAAATACTCTAATACATTAACTTGAAAAATTAACAAAATTGGTTCATAACCCCTAATGGGTCTTACCAATTGATCTTAGCAACTTTGTTAAATCACCAATAGGGGATTGTTTATTACTTAGACCACCAATAGAGGAGGGATTAATCTCATCCATTTTCTTATTCTCTATAAAGAAGATACTAATGCTCCTAAGATTTGGACTAAATAAGTTAGGGCTCTTTTGGGGTCTAATAGGGCTACCATTTGAGCTTGTGTTGATATCAAGATATACTAATTTTCTATTTACAAAACTCCTTTACTCTATTTCAAGAATCATAAGCTATTTTCCAAATGTATACCCAATTGTTGAAGCAATGGAAAAATTGTAGTACCTAGCCTCATGTTGGAAATGACTTCAAGCTTCTCAGATACACTTCTTAAATTCACGAGACCCTATCTATGCCTATATCTTAACATATGAAGAAGTTGTGTCATGGCTCCAAACACTTCCTAATAATATCTCCATGAGTCTATGAAATGTGGCTAATTATATAATTCAACCCAACTTTTGGTTAGTGTGATATAATTACTTCAATTCTAAGTAAGAATATGAATTTGAACAACAAAATTGGTTAATGAGAATTAATAACTAATTTTTCAATCATGTTCATGCACTTGTAAATGTTTTCTTTTATTGCCAATTTTTCGAAGTACAAAGATAACTGATTCAGTTTACTAGGTCTATGTAGTTTATGCCTAAAGAATCATAAAAAAAATTAGTTATGAATTGATTCATCAAATTCATTGTATAGCAAGCATGTTGAGTTCTTAGTAAGCTCACTAGAGCTATAATTAGTGATTGAGAGCTTGAAGAAATAGTTAAATTGGCATCTTCAAGATGGAAAATAAAAATATATAACAATGGTAGTACCAAAGGACAAATATGAATGGTCTTTGAGTACCTTCTTTAATGGATCCCAGATCCTAGTTTTAAGGCATTTATTTTGTGTATTCAAGAGTTCTACATTTTTTAATTTATAGAGTGCATCTTATTGAACTAAATTGTAAGCTAATTTGGTTGTGCATAGAAAACAAGAATTCATAAAGTCAACAAGAGCTATGATGGGTGTTTGAGCCTTGGAGACAATATTGGGTGTAGTATCTTAAAGATGGAAACGATTGAAAATAATATCAATGTTATAGGGAAAGGGAGAAAAATAAAGGTGAACTTTGAGTACAAACTCAAATCTTATTTATTTATTATGCATTCTACTTGATTCAGGGATCCTACATGTTTAACATTTGCATGGTCCATTTTATTGAATTAAATGACAACCCGATTAAATTCTGCACAAAAACCATGTTAAGATTTTATGAAATTCACCACAATTACAATTGTTATTAAAAGCTTAGGGAAATTTTGGGTCTAGAATCTTTAATTAATAAAAGAAAATGGTTCTCAATAATAGTATAAATTGAAAGAAAGTGGTATTTGAATAACATTCTCCAATTTTTTTGCAGGCTTTAGAAATACAAACAAAAACAAAACAAAACAAAAAAATTCTTAATGTCTTGGTATTTTTACACTCACTTCCTTTCTTATAGAAATTCAATACGAATCCATTATAAAACTATGAATAATCTAGTAAAATATTAATAAAACCATGAAATGCATGTAACTAGAAAAGCAATTAGATTAAGAAGTGGAAAAGAAACTTGTGAAGGATGTGGATCTCTATGAGTTGGATCAAATTAAGGTAATTTGGCAAGATGTTTATCTTGTGTTCATGAGTATTTAATTTTGGATCAAAGGTTGAAAAGGGTTCATAAATTCCATTTTGTTTTCTTGAACCACTTTTAGTATAAGGATAGGTTATCCTTCCCCTTTTACTTGAAGTTTTTTTGTTGAACATCCTCCATGCCCATAGAAAGAAAGAGAATATGCAAGTTCTTCATGAAAGTCTTATTTTGTTAATTGAAGATTATTGTAGAAAGAATGCGATGAAACTTTCTCCCATTGTGGAAAAGAAGAGGAAATATTTTGGGAAAGAGCCTCTTGACAAAATGGGTGCCAAAATAATAAAGATCCATAATGTGAAAAATAAGGAGTGATGCAATGAAATTATGGGTAATAACAAAGAGACTAAGTCTAAAAATATTCAGAATGTTAATGAGGAAGCTACAAATTCTGAAAGAAAAGAAGATGAGTAGGGAGAGACAAAAACTAGTGATCTTAGCTCCATCTTTGATGGGTATTCTAGTAGTCAGGGAGCTTCTTCAGCTAAAGATGATGATTTAGTCATATTTTGAACCCTCGGGATAGAATGGGGATATAGATATCACGAATCAAAGTGAAGGGCCAACTTGTTGGAAATCTGATTGAAAAGATCATTATTGAAGAAAGGAGATTGTTTGCAAAGAGGGAGAATTTTGATAAAGAATGTTTTCAATCATTCTTTTGTCACTGATGTCAAACTTGCTATTTGCTAGAATGACAATTGCTTATAAGATCCAAGTACTATCACTTAGTTGATTAATGAAGACGATTTAATCAATGAGATGTAACAAAAGCACCTAAGGGAAAAGTTGGTTAAGGTTTTTTAATGAAGTGCAAGAATTAGCTAAGACAATGATAAAATGATGAGTTAACAATATACTTGAAGATACAGATGTTGGCTACACTTAGAAACTCTAGAAGAATAAGTTATAACAAAGAAATTTGCAAAGCTTGGCTGAGTTCATTAGTGGGTGTCGAGCAAGCTAGTCCATGCTGAGAAAATTTTTAGTAGATGCTGAGAAAATGCAAAATCTAGTGTGTGTTGAGTGAAATAGAAGAAGCCAATAAAGTTTAGGTACTAAGAAATTAATAGGTGTAGAGCATCAATAAAATTTAGTTGATGTTGAGTGAATCCATAGTAGATGTCGAGCATCCACAAAATGTAGTTGTTATCGAGTAACATAGTATGTGCCAAGCTACTGAATTATTTGAAAAGTCAAAGATTTGCCAAATCTGAGCTCACAAATTTGACACCTTGAATTTTGTGAACTAGATGGAGGATAATGATGACAAGCTAGTCACACAGAATTCTAGGTAAACCATTTTTGGGTGAATTTAGGAGGATTTTTCATGATGTTTTTAGAAAGAACAAGATTATGGGTAGATTCATTGAATCCGACCTAATCCATATGACCTAAAACGAAAGAGTGGGAAGATTTGAGTAGGAAAAGTATTCTAGGCTTCTATTTAAGGAGTCACAGGTCAAGAAGCAAGAGTTCTTGAGTTGCCAAGTTGTGAATTTATTGAAGGCTATCAAGGAGAAGGCATCAAGACGGAAGAATAGAGAATAGAGACTCTACTTTGATAAGTGACCATATAGGAGATTGCACTAGTACATCAAACATGAAGACTCAAGGAGATGAAGCTTGAAAGGAGGATAAGATATTAGAGTTGTACAGACTAAAAACTAGGCAATTTTATGAGTTGAAGTGAGATATGAAATCCGCAAGTTAAGGTGTGAGTTGTATCAGGTCAAAAGCCCTTGTTGTTACTCTCTAAAAATTGTATTAGTTAGGGTAAAATCCTATGGACTTAGGTTGGTTTAACAACCATTTGAAAATCCTTTAATAGGGTGGAATTCCAAGTGAATGTTCTAAAGGCCTCTAACTAGGCCCACTTCTAATAGGGTGGTTGAAATCCTTTAACTAGGTCACATGTAACAATGTGTTGTAGTCTTTAACAGGGCAAGCCTTTCATAGGACATCACTTTAGAAGAGTGATAATTGAGTAGCATGTTAATGGTGGTCTTTCCCAAATTGGATTTCCATGTAAATTACTATGTTATGTGTTGATTCTTTATGTGTTATTCTTACATGTTGATTTTATAGTAACTTGCTAAGTAGGAAAGTTTAAGCTTGGATGCACGAATAGTTTAATAGGCTCACTTTACTTGGTGAAAAAAATTTAGTAAGACATTTTTACCTTGAATAACTAATTCACCCCCCCCCCCCTCTCAGTTATTCTAAAGCATTTCTAACAATTGGTATCAAAGCCATCTGCTGAATTGGTTTAAAGGTACTGGAAGCAGGAAGATCAAAATGTCCAAGAGAGAAGTTCCCAAGCTCAACAAAGATAACTTCACTACATTGCAAAGGTTAATGAAGCTGCACCTTGAATCAATAAGTGATCATGCAAAAAACTCCATTGAATTAGAACATGTTGATCTAGCTATACCTATTGCAGAAGATATGAAGAAAAAAAAGGAGAATAATTAGACAATGTTGGAGATTGCCTCTGTCCTCAACTATGCTAAATCTAATGACATCAAGAGATGTGACTCTACATTCAAGATGTGGAAAGACTTGAGTGATATTTATGGACAAGATTAGAATGTTCAAAGCATAAAAATAGAAAGCCTTAGCGGAAAGTTTGATGACATGAAAATGGAGGAAGGAGAGAACACTGCTCAATATGCCTCTAGAATGAAAGTAGTAAGTGTAATAAGAAGCTTGAGTGGTCATTTAGATGATGACACTATTAATAGAAAATTCTTAAGAACCTTTCTCTCCATCTATGCTATTAGAGTTTCAGCCATACAAGAATTAAGATGTGTGCTAGGAAACCAACTAACACTTGAAGGTATAGTGGGAAGACTCATTGCATTTGAGTTGTCCAACTTTGATAACTATAGACTTTAAAATCTTGAATCTAATTTCAAGGCCAAGCTATTAATCAAAGAAACTAAGGAGGTGAAACCAAATAAGAAGAAGAAAAAGGAAAAGTATGCACCAAGTGACAGTAGCACAGATGAAGAAGATGTGGAACAATTGGAAGCACTATTGGCTAGAGGAGTTCATAGAGGCAAAGGTAAATTCAAAGGTAAGCTACCCATCATATGTTTTAATTGCAATGAAGTAGGAAATATTGCTGCAAGATGCACATAGAAAACGAACTATAGAGAAGGCAAAAAAACAAGAACAAAAGAGAAGATGATAATAGAGATTACAAATACAAAGGCAAAAAGTGCTACATTGTTGAAGAAGAGGATTTTGATAAAAATGATGATGAGGTAGTCTATGTGGCCATGAAGGATGAGTTAGACAAAGATGAGGCAAAAACACTAGTAACTTATGTGAACAAAAATGACAAATGGATCATAGAAAATGGATGCTCACATCACATGACAGGAGACAAAAGTAAGTTTATTACCTTTACTCAGTATGATGGAAATAATGTTAGATTTAGAAATGATGCTACATGTCTAATCAAAGGAAAAAGTTTTGTTAAACTTATAGAGAAAATTTCATGTGATAATGCATCTTATGTTGAAGGATTGAACCACAATCTGTTGAGTGTGTCACAGTTAGGCAATATAGGTTGCAAAGTAGAATTTGGAAACAAAACTGCCAAAATCTATGACACTGATGGAAATATGATAAGGAAAAGGAGACAAAACTAGGAGTAATCTATTTTACCTAGATATGGAAGATGTAACCTATCTTATTTTTAGATTTGATGATGAGTGGTTATGGCATAAAAGGCTATGTCATGTCAACTTTGATAATCTGATTAGCATAAGCAAAAGGAAGAAAGTGAAAGGTTTGCCTAAATTGAAGAAGCCTAAGAATACAATGTGAAAACAATGTCAAATAGGAAAGATGATAAAGTCAAGTTTCAAAATAAAAAATTACACTTCCAAAGAAGCACTAGAGTTAGTGCATATTGATTTATGTGGCCCAATAGAAGTGAAAAGCTACAAAAAAGACATATATATAATGTTTTTTGTGGATGACTACTCTAGGATGATGACTGCCATGTTTTTAAAGAAAAAATCTAATGCATTTCAAATTCTTAAGTGGTATTTAGCTAGGGTTGAGAAGGAAATAGGAAGGAGTCTAAAGTGCCTAAGATTAGATAGAGGAGGAGAGTTCACATCAAAATAGTTTGAGACATTTTGCAATGACAAAGGAATTAAAAGACAAACATCAACACCAAGAACTCCACCTTAGAATGGTATTCCAGGAAGAAGGAATATATTAGTAATAGATTGTGCCAGAACATTAATGATGGAGAAAAGTGTTGCTCTAAAGTACTAGAGAGAAATTGTAAGTACAACTATCTACACACTGAATCGAGTACCAGTCAAGAAAGGTACAAATGCAACACCTTTTGAATTATGGTATGGTCACTCAGCTAATGTTAAACATTTCAAAGTATTTGGTTGTAGATACTATATTCTTAAAGATACTAGAAATGGAAAGTTTGATGCAAAGAGTGATGAAGGCATATTCCTTGGATACTCCACTAGAAGTAAAGCATACAAGTGTTTGAATACTAACACTAACAAGATTGTGGAGAGTGAAAATGTAAATTTTGATGAGCATGCAGAAGTTCAAGATGATGAAATCGAGAAACTAGAAGAGTACAAATCCTTTGTATACTTCTATGAAGGAATGCCTACTAAAAATGAAGCTGCCAATCAAGTTGGAAATTAGCAACAAGTTTTAGTATCAGTTGAGTCACAACCAATGAATGTCGAGCTATATTTAGAAGCCAAGTTATAGAATAAAGATGATACACATTTTGATTCAGGAATTAGTAGACATGGAAGAGATGATGAGATACCTGAAAGAGATGTGCATAGTGACTCTAAAGCTAAAAGACCAAACTTAGAAATGAGGACATAACCAAGGTTATCCAAGTATGTGAGAAGACATCACCCTATAGAACAAATCATTGGTGACAAGGAAGCTAGATCAATGACAAGGAACATACTAAGGAATGAATCATGTATCTAAGTAGGATGGAACCAAAATTAGTGAAAGATGCATTGCAAGATGATAATTGACATAAAGCTATGGAAGAAGAGATAGATTAGATAGAGAAGAACAAAACTTGGACCTTAGTTCCAAGACCAGCTAACAAAAATGTGATTGATACCAAATGGGTTTTTAGAAACAAGCTAGATGAGAATGGTGAGATCACAAGAAATAAGGCCAGACTAGTCTACAAGGGTTATGTACAAGAAGAAAGACTGGACTATGGGGAAACATTTGCCCCTATTGCAAGGATGGAAGGAGTAAGAACACTATTTGCATATGATGCTTACAAAGGTTTTAAAGTCTACCAAATGGATGTAAAGTCTACTTTTTTGAATGGTATACTAGAAGAGGAAGTTTGCATAGAACAACCAGAGGGATTTTTTGATGACAACAACAAGGATATGGTCTGTAAACTACATAAAGCACTCTATGGTTTGAAGCAAGCACCTAGAGCATGGTATGAGAGACTGCACAAATATCTTGTGAAGATAGGATTTGAGAGAATAGATGACAACAACAACCTTTATATTGAGGTAGAAAGAGGTAAAGACATTTTAATATCTAAAATCTTTATTGATGATATAATATTTAGAGGAAAAGATGCCCTATGCAATGATTTTTTTGACAAGATGAAACACGAGTTTGAGATGTCAATGTTTGGAGAGATCAAATTCTTTGTTGGACTGTAAGTACTCAATCAAAATACATCAAGGAGATACTCAAAACATTTGGTTTAGAGGATTCAAAAATAATTGGTACACCAATGTTAATAGGACATAAGCTGTCCAAGAATGATGAGTTAGCTAAAGTAAATCAAATAATGTATCAATCAATGATTGGAAAGTTGCAGTACGTTGTGCATAGTAGACCAGACATTAAATTAGTTGTAGGAATAGTGGCAAATTTTTTTGCAAACCCAAGAGAAAATCATCTAATGGCAGTAAAAAGAATATTGACGTACCTAAGAGGAACATATGACTTTGGCTTATACTACAAAAGGATTGAAAAGTTTGAGTTGAAAGCCTACACTAATGCAAATTGGAGAGGAAATATTGATGATAGAAAAAGAACCAGTGGAGGAGCACTTTTCTTAGGAAAAAGATTAGTCACTTGGACTAGCAAAAAGCAAAGTTGTACATCATAGTCCACATCAGAAGTTGAGTATGTTGCTGCTGCTATGAAGTGCACCAATATTGTATGGATCAAGCATATATTGCAAGGTATGAAAGAAGAGGTAGCTAAACTTGTGATACTCTATTGTGATAACACTAGTGCCATCAACATATCAAAGAATCCTATGATGCATGCCAAAACAAAGCACATTGCAATTAAGTATCACTATGTAGGAGAATTGGTTGAAGACAAGCAAGTAAGGATGGAATATGTCAATTCAAAAGAACAAATTACTGACATCTTCACAAAAGAATTACCTAAAGATGCATTTGAGAATCTTAGAGGTAAGTTAGGGGTAATACCCCTATCCAAGGTTTTTTAAGCAACAACAAGATTGCCCTGCATCAAATGAGTTGATTGTTGAAATGTTACAAAACTGATGCAGAGGATACTTACTTTAGGCTTTCACCTAAAGTAATCAAAGTACTAAAATTCCAAACTAGTCATAAGAAAGGTGATAGAGAGAGAAATTGGATGCTCCTACAAATGCTATACTTTCATGATGAGATGCTGAAATAGTATGTCTTTGGTATTGTTGTCAAAGAGGGAGAAAGAGCAGAAATTGATCAACACAACCAACATCAATTGGAAAAAGGGAGAAATAATGTATAGAGGAAGAAATAATAGTTAAGAGGAAGGGAAAAATTGATCAAAATGGAAAAGAGGGAGTCATATAGAAATTGGTCAGACATGTAGAGGGAGAAAAGTGTAAAATAAATAATAGAACAACAATAAAAAGAAAGGAGAAAAGAAATAGAGAAGAGAAAACAATGTAGACAAGAATCAATCAGAGAGAGAGTAGAACAAAAAAAGGAGAAGATAGTTTATTGAAATGTTTTGAAAGAGGGAGCTACTTACAAGAATTTAGAGGGAGTCATTAGCTAATTTATGTTGCTGATAGAATGAATATTTCTTGATAAAGTTTTCTTTTTGGCATTTGATTTACCATTTTAACCTAGTTAGCATTTTGATAACTTGGTTGATCAGTTTGGTTTGCCATCAATGCCAAAGAGGGAGATTATTGATAAAGAATGTTTTCAATCATTGTTTTGTCACTAATGTCAAACTTGCTATTTGTTGAAATGATAATTTCTTATAAGATCCAATTACTATCACTTAGTTGATTGATGAAGAGGATTTAATCAATGAGATGTAACAAAATCATCTAAGGGAAAGGTTGAGTTATGGTTTTGTAATGAAGTCCAAGGATCAGTTAAGACAATGATAAAATGATGAATTGATAGTATACTTGAAAATATAGATGTTGGCTAAACTTAGAAACTTTGGAAGAATAAGTTATAACAAAGCTGTCTGCAAAGCTTGACTAAGTTCATTAGTGGGTGCCAAGCAAGCTAGTTCATGCCAAGTTGATTATAAGTAGATGCCAAGAAAATGCAAAATCTAGTGTGTGCTAAGTGAAACAAAAGAAGCCAAGCAAGTTTAGGTGTTGAGCAAGTAATAGGTGTTGATCATCAGTAAAATTTAGCTGATGCCAAGTGAATCCACAATAGATGTTGAGCATCTGTAAAATGTAGTTGGTGTTGAGTAACATAGTATGTACCAAGCACCATAATTTCAATAGTGTTGAGCAACTGCATTATTTGAAAAGTTAAAGATTTTCTAGATCTGAGCTGACAAATTTGATACCTTGTATTTTGTGAATTAGATGGAGGATAAGGATGATGAGCTAGTGGCACAAAATTCTAGGTAAACTATTCTTGTGCAAATTTAGGAGGATTCTTCATAATGTTTCTAGAATGAACAAGACTATGGGTGGATTCATTGAGTCCTACCTAATCCATACAACATAAAAGGAAAGAGTGGGAAGATTTGAGTGGGAAAGGTATTCCATACTTCTATTTAAGGAGTCACAAGTCAAGAAGCAAGAGTTCTTGAGTTGCCAAGTTGTGAAGTTGTTGAAGGCTATCAAGGAGAAGACATTGAGAAGGAAGAATAGAGCACAAAGACTCTACTTTGATATGTGGTCATATAGGAGATTTCACTGGTACATTGAGCATGAAGACTCAAGGAGATGAATCTTGAAAGGAGGAAAAGCTATCAGAGCTACAGAGACTGCAAGCCAAACAATGTTATGAGTTAAAGTGAGATATGAAATCTGCAAGGTAAGTTGTGAGTTGTATAAGGTCAAAAGCCCTTGTTGTTACTCTCTAACAATTGTATTAGTTAGGGTAAAATCCTATGGACTTAGGTTGGTTTAAAAACCATTTTTAAATCCTTTAATAGGGTGGCATTCCAAGTGAATGTTCTAAAGTCCTCTAACTAGGCCCACTTCTAACAAGGTGGTTGAAATCCTTTAACCAGGTCACATTTAACAGTGTCTTGCAGCCTTTAATAGGGCATCACTTTAGAAGAGTGAGAATTGAGTAGCATGTTACTGGTGATTTTTCCCAAATTGGGTTTCCATGTAAAATATGATGTTATGTTTTGATTCTTCATGTGTTATTCTTACATGTTGATTTTATAGTAACTTGCTAAGTAGGAAAGTTTAAGCTTGGATGCATGAATAGTTTAATAGGCTCACTTTACTTGGTGAAAAAGTTTTATTAGGACATTTGGACCTTGAATAAATGATTCACCCCACCTCTCAGTTATTCTAAAGCATTTCTAACACAAACCATATAGAGATTAATAAGGCGAAGCTCTTGGTTGATTCAAAAAAGGAAAAGAGCTACAAAGAAAAATGGCCTTGTGAGTAATGGTTAGATTATGAATAAGGAAAACCAAGAGGATAAGACTACTCCAAAAGGTTTAAACAAAGATAATCATTTAAAGATAGATGATATCCAAGATGCTACCATGAACTTGGAGAATTTGTTTGAAGATGAGGCCAATGAAGATGACAATAATAACATGAAGCTTACTTTCCTCCACAAGGCTAGTCTGAAAGTTGATGCTTCTCTCTAGGTTGATTCTTGGCTCTATAATGAGATTATTATTCTCAAGAAAAAAATGGGATAGCTCCAGAATGAATTGGATGAAGAAAGAGCAAAAAGAATCTAGCTGGAGAACTAGGTGGGTAATATCCCTAAGAAGTTAAAAGCCTATGAAATAGAGTTTCATCAACTAGTTAAGGAAAGTGGTCAAAGGATGAAAATGGTTACTTCAAGTCTCTATGTTGCTATGGCAAGAATTGGTGGAAGAAGTAATGAGGAAATCATCTCCCCTATTGTTGTTTAGCTATCAGGTGACCCTAGTAAGAGAACCATGCAAACTACAAAGAAAGTTGTTTCTTCTTCGTGTTCAGTCATGGAGGACATTATTCAAGGAACTATGGTGGCTGGTAATGAATTAGCTAAGGTAATTAAAGATCTAGTTTAATTATGGGCTTTGGTTGCTAGTTAGGTTGTTGATCCTAGTTTTCAGTGTGTTTGTTCTTTTTCCAGCTTCTATTTTTATGATACTCTATTAGGTTCTAGGTCCTTTTTAAAACTTGGTTTTGAACTTTGATCATTTATTTGGTAGGTTTTAGGTCCTTGTAAAACTTGGGATACTTTTTGTTGATCTCTAGGCCCATGTTGTCAATTAGTGTCCAAACACTTAGTAATTTGCAAGTTATTTACTAGGAAAGATTACAAGTTCATCACTCTGACTAAGTTATCTACTAAAGGCTGAGCATATAATGCTTATACCAAGAAAGATAGTGATTTTCAAGCATTCAATAGAGACCAAACAGATATGCAACCTAAGGAACATAGTATGAGCTGAGCAATATAATGAAGATCATGCATATTGAAAAGTTGGTAAGAGTTGAACAAACAGACATATAGAAGCCAAGTAATAGCATGAAGGTTTATGCATGAGCGAATGTTAGAGCATTAAATTCTTGAGTAAGTTAGTTTTGATATGAGAGTTTGTAATGACACAAACTTATATGTAAAAAAAATTTGCTTGACATTCCTATGATATTTAATATCTCTAGAGCTAGAATAGATGTTGTTTACACATTATTATATAAGGTAATGATCCCAAGGTGAATAACTCAACCAATCAAAAAATAGGATGTAAATAGAAAAATATGATGAAGTTTAAGTAGTCGATCAAGATCTAGAAACTTCATAAAATATCTATTTAAAGAGGATTCTAACTCTAGAATCAAATGGAAAATATATGTTGCAAGAATGTTGTTTTTGTGAGTTGTTATCAAGATGTGAATGGACATGTGAAGGAGTAAGATGAATTTTTAGAGATAGATCCAATAGAGAGCAATCAAAGTAGTGAAGGATTGAACAAAATTATCAAATTAAGAGAATCAAATCATTGATATAGCAAGAAGGAGACCCAATATCATCTTGTAGAACATACCAAGGGGCAGGTGCTGAATCAGTTACTTGTTAATTGAGACATGGTAAATCTCTTAACAGAGTGGTCCTAACATGCATATGCAAATATCCTAGCAATGTCCTTACTTGATTGTGAGAGTAAAATCCTTTAACAAGGTGAGACATAATAGTCTCTTAAGATTTTAATAGGGTAGACCCCTTACAGGGTAGATCATATCTTATGATCAAACATTGTCACCCTAATAAGTTAACTTTATTGTTTCAATAGTGAAGACTTGTGGGTTTCATCCCCACCCCAGTTTTACCTTCATCTTGAAGTGTTTCTGGGTAACCAAATCATTGTGTTATGTGTTGATCTACATATGGATGTAATGTATTTCATTTATGTTACAAAATTTCAATTTTAATGGTAGATCTATGAGATGAATTAGGTGTGAATTTATATTATTGGTTTTGGAGATAAAAAGTTTAAGATATTGATTCAAACACCCCCACCCCCACCCCCCACCCCAACCCCCCCCACCCCCCCCTCTCAATATCTTATTTCCCATATAGTCATTCCAAAAATTGATATTAGAGCCTAGATCTCTTGTAAGGAAGCCTAATAGCTTGAGAGGATAAGATGGGAAAAATCATAGAGAATCAAATGATTGAAATCTAGATTGTGTAGCAATAATTAGAGATAACAAAAGAGGAGTTAAGGTAAACCCTAAAGAGAAGAAGAGAGATAGCTATTCAGCTAAATGACACCCAATACACATAACTTAATATAGAAGAACTTCTAGATAGTAGAGAGAATGGTAAAAATGATGAAGTAATGAAAAAATTACTAGAGAAGTATAATAACTTGGTGTAAGAAGCAAAAGATCTCAAGACAAAACATGAAATTTAATCAGTTGCACTATGTGAAGCAATCAAACAAAAGAAGAAAGCAATGGAAGATAAGCTCATGGCTAAAGAAGATAAAAGGAATATGGCTATCAGACTTGAAGAAACATCATTTGAAGTTTAGAAGCTTACAAATAATCATCTTGACATGATAAATCAATTGGCAATCACAAATCAGGATGCAAATAGAAAAGATTTGAAGATCACAAATCTAAGGCTATAGGATGAGAAATTGAAAAATGAGTTAAGGCATGAAAAGGAACTTATAGAGAGGATGAACAAACCAAATGAAGAAATCAAGCACTTTGAAGACATGATGAAGTCACCTAGAGAAAAAGACACCTCTAGACTTGGATACAAATCTTCAACTACTAAAGAAGGACAATCATCCAAAAGTGGATAACAAAGGAATGCAAAATCAAAAGGAAAACCTATATTCCATTACTCTAGGAAATTTGGACACACAAAAAATATTTGCAAAAGAAAAAATGGTAAGAATTTTTTTAAACCTAAGCCAAGTGGTAATTGTTTTAATTGCAAGAAAATAGGACATCAAGCACATAAGTATAGATAAAAGAACAATGATTCAACCAAAAAGGTATCTAGATTCCAAGGTCATTCCTACAATTGTAAAAAGTATGGATATGGAGCTTACAAGTCCAAACTTAAGAAAAGGTCAAATTGGTTACTAGAGAAACAAACTCATACATCAAAGAAAGGTAATACCTATAATTGGTATTACAACACATGGTACACTTGTCACTATTATGGAAAGTATAGACACATTCCAAAGAATTTCATCAAAACACATTTTAGAGGAAATTACAAGAAATGGTTAAATGAAGAGATATTATTTTTCAATTGTCTCACGATTGGAAGAATCAATAAGAATTTCAAAACCAGGACACCAGCATCAACACCAAGTAATGGAAATGACAAACTAGATGGAAAGAAGACATGGATAGAGATAGTAAGAGCTAGAAGCAGTAGAGAAGATGAAACTATGGTCACCTAATTTGATGGATTAGGTGATCACACCACATATCACTAAAGAAAAGAAGGTATGTAGGAACTATATACTTAAAGTTACATTTTACATCAATTCCTAGCATAAAAGTGATGAAAATTTATATCTACATAAATAGAGATGCATTGAGAATTGTTAAAAATAGAAAATCAAAAAGTATTGAGAATTAGTGGTACAAGTCTATATTGACAAAGCCTTGTAGTATAGACAGAGTGATAAAAAAGGAAAAAAGGATTACATATTGACCAAATGAATTTGTTATGGTCGAGTTCATAACCTTGACAAAGCTAAAGTAAAGACTAAGGTAGCTATCTTACACTATCTAAGTATGAAGGCATTAATTGTAGACCTAAATTGAAAGATCAAAGGTATTTATCAAATTCGAACATTCATTTTTACTCACCAAGTGATGAGAGATCTCATGAGAAGATTTAAAGGAAATAAAAGTGATTTCAACAACCAAAGAAAATAATCTTAGCTAGTTATCAGTGAATTTGTGAAGTAAGTATTACTCTCAGTATCGAGTAAAGTATTTAGTGAAGGTATTTTTTGAAATTTTTTGTTCAAAACTATAGTTCAAAATGTCTTCTACAAGTGAAATGATAAAGGATAGCAATGTGCAAATCATTAGGAATGGTCAGAGACCTCCACCCAATTTCAGAAATATAGGTAACATTGAAACCCCTATTGATAATATTGGAGCATTATCATTTCACTTTGTAAGACATTAGATCATGCTATCAATGTAAGATTGGAGAGATTGGAAATTTTAAAATTAGGATAACATATGATAAGATATGTGTTGATAGAGTTTTGAAAGATGAATTAAAGATCATTGCTAACAAAGGGCGTACCCATGCCCTAGGATTTTCAAAAAATTTAAAGATTGAATGGATCAAGATTGTGCTAAGTTGAGTTCATGACATGAAAGTTTGGTTGGAAGTTGGAACAATAAATATCAACAAGGAAATCATTCAAAGGGTAACTGGGTACCCTCCATTGGATCGACCAAAGAGCATAAGGAGTGAAACACAAAATGAAATTGAAAACCTAAACAAGGCAAAGTGGAATGGTCATGGAATGTCAATAGACAACATTGAGGATCCAATAATTAAATTCATATTTGTGTGATCATTTTATCAATCAAGAAGATTGAAAAATGTGTTGTGCATTGCAGTTGGTTTGGGCTACAAAAGTGTAAAGAAAGATCACTCAAACAATCTTGCTGAGATGTAGTTGCACCAACTCATAGAGAACCTAGAAGGAGTAAGAAAAATAAAGAACACATCTTGTAATTATTGTTCTCTACTAATTTGTATATTTTTCTATGTAGAGAACTATTTTCCTACCATTGGAAAGATTGTCTGGGATAGAAAGAGGACTATTGTGGAACAATTAAATGACCTGATAAATAGGTTGGGAGAGCATTTTGAGGTAGTACTAGACAACTACTTTGATGAATTCAAAGTTAAAATGAAGAACAGAATGAGAATTCCAAAGTCTATTGTAGACAAATATTATACATTTCACTATGGACACATATTTTGTGTATACATAGGTAGTATTACTAAGGGTAGCATGGTTAAGGCCAATGCCCTATGATGTAAATGTGGATGATATAAAAACATTAGTTACTACTATTGGCAAAAGATATTGATGCTAGTGTCGAGTAGTTTGGTACATATGAGACTCTTATTACAGAGCTGAGTGCAGAATCTAGCACACCCAAAGTAGGAAATAAAAGGAAAATGAAAGTTGTTGAGGCTACTAAGAAAGAACAGGGAGAAGGGTCAAGACAACCATTAGAGGTTGAGGAAGGAAAAATAGAAGAGCTTATATTTTTAAAGAAAAAGGCCACTAAATAGATAATGGTTGTTATTATAGAGCTTAAGGTGAAAGAAGAACTCTAGAAGAACATGCAAGAAATAGTGACACTATAGAGGCCAAAGGGCAAGGTAATTATTGCTTGAAATATATCAGCATAAACTCTTGTCAAGCTATTAATAGGTAGTCCATCAAATAAGAGGAAGTAGGAAAAAGTCCAAGCTAAGTCAAAGAGGAAGATGATTGTTTCACAAGAGGAGGAGGAAGATGAAGAAAAAACTACATCTGATGAGACCTACAAACTAAAAGTGGTAAATAGACTCCCTCCAATGACTATCGATTAGGTATGTGAAAATATGATAAAATCCAAAAGCATAATGGGTTTCAAAGACATTTAGTATGACTCTTTAAACAATGATGATCAAGTTAAACTTGAAGGCACAATGATTGATATGATTATCAAGTTCAAGTGCATACCCCTGGAATTGGGAACATGATTTCTAGTGGGATTATACAAAAGAGTCGATGCTAAGTGGAAATGGGAATTGTACACTAAGAAGATAATAAGAGAAACAACATTGCCACAAGTTATGCTAGATTTAGGGAAGACACATATGTTTATAGCCCTTAAAGATTTTGTCAAGAAGTTTTTGCCAAGGGACATGGCATATAAAGTTTTGAAGAATAAAGCTGATGAAGTTGAGAAAGATAGTATAAGATTATGGAAATAATTATTTTGAGTGCTTATACCATCAATACAAACCCAAATTTTTTACAAGTAGTTGAATATCCAAAGCTTGAAGTCAAGAAGACTGATGATGTTATAGTCACACTAGTTATAGATGCTACAAGTTCTAAGAAACTTGGTAAGGAATTAATTGTACATTCACCACCAAATTGTATGCAAATTTTGTGAGAGAAATAAAATTTTGAAAAATATTTATGAACTAAGTTGGTAGAAGTTAGACACAAAAAGAGAAAGAGGCTACTCAAGCTCTTTTTCAATCATTGAGTGCAAAGGCTATAGAACCTACACAAGTGACACCTATACAATAGGTGATTTCTACACCAATATAGCAACCAAAGGAGATATCAAGTGAGAAAGGGAAGAAATTGCAATTATTGCTAACCAATGATACACCCTCCAAATCTTAGGATGTGATTCATGTTGAAGAGGATGATAAAGAGTGAGTGAACTTTGATGAAGTGATTACATTACCTACATATGATTTGAATAATCTTACACTAGAGAAAATGCAAGAATTGAAAATCTTGTTAAATTGAAAGCAAAACAAGAACATCTGAAAAGAGAGAAGAAGAGAAGACATGTATCAGATACTATCAAAGATATATTTATTGATCCATTTGGAATTATAGATGTAAATAATCAACATACAATTTAGGACCAACTTGCATATGTAGTTGATAGGATTAAGATAGATCATATCAAGACAAATGAGAAGTTATTACAATGGTCTAAAAGAAGAATGGAGCATAAAGTATTATAGAAAGTCTCACATGAATCTATATAGAGACAAGTCAAGCTTTCTACATCTATCATATAGTTGGAAACAATTTTGAAGATCATAAATTATTTATACTTGAAATTGTGTGATATAGATTTATTTACAATAGATACTACATGATCTTTAGAATTATTGCATGTAGGCATTAAGGGAAATGTTATTATATTGGGAAAGAATGCAATTTCAAGCTCATCCTCTTATAATGAATTGACATTTAATCAGAAGAGGTTAGCCAAGCTCATGGCTAAAGATGAAGAAATAAGACATAAGTTGGCATTGATTCAACTTCAATTATTTCCAAATATAGAGATAATTTAGAAGGTCATATTTGTTGCTAGAGATATTTTGAAGAAAGAGACAAATTATTCACACATTGTAGGATTTATTGATGTAGCCGTTAAGCTATAAATTTAATTTCAAATTTTGGAATAGGTACATGAAAGATGGAATAAAGGCTATGCCAATATTGTTGCAAGTAATAAAAAATTATTTGAGAAGTTTCAATTAACCCCAGAAGCCCCAAGTTTAATTAGAGAAGAAAATAAGGGCAGTGATTGATAAGATTGATGAGAAAGATGAAATAATGAGATAGGGGGAGCTAAGAGATAAAGGAGGAGATATAAAGCAGGTATCAGATTGAACAAAATTAGAATCAAATTTTGGTCTCAAGGGGAGAATACATTTTTGCAATGAAATTATTTCATGACAAAGTATTTTTGGCACTAATGTCAAAGGGGGAGAATTTTTTATCTCTAAGCCTATGTTTCTGATTAGTGTCCAAACACTTAGTCATTTGCAAGTCATTTACTAGGAGAGATTACAAGGTCATCACTATGATTGAGTTAGCTAGTAAAGGTTGAGCATATAATACTTATATTGAGCAAGACAGTGATTGTTGAGCATTTATTAGAGACCAAGAAAATATGCGAGCTGAGGAACATAATACAGGCTAAGCAATATAATAAAGACCATGCATATTGAAAAGTTAATAAGAGTAAAGCAAATAGACATATAGAAGCTGAGTAACCATGAAGGTTTATGCATGACCAAGTGTTAGAGCATTAAATTTTGAAGTAATTAAGTTTTGATATGAGAGTTTGTAATGGCATAAACTCATATGTAAACAGTTTTGGCCAATATTTCTCTAACATTTAATATTTGTAGAGAAAAAATAGATGTTATTTACATGTCATTATAGAAGGTAATGATCCCAACATGAATAATTCAGCCAATCAAAAAATGGGATGTAAACAAAAAAAGATGATCAGGATTAAGTCATTGATCACAATTTAGAAACTTCACATAATGTCTATTTAAGGAGGATTCTAACCCTAGAATAAAATGGAAAAAAATTGCAATCATTTTTTTGTTGCAAGTTGTTATCAAGATGTGAATGCACATGTAAAGGAGTAAGACAAAGTTTTAGAGATAGATCCAGTAGAGAGAAATCAAAGTAGTAAAGGATTGAACAAAATTACCAGATTAGGAGAGTCAGATTAGTGATACAAAAAGGAGACCCACTTTTAGCTTGTAGAGCATATCAAGGATCAAGTATTGAATTAGTTTCTTGTTAATTGAGATTGGGTAAATCTCTTAAACAGAGTGGTCCTAAAAGGCCTATGTAAATATCCTAACAAAGTCCTTAATTGTGAGTGTAAAATCCTTTAACAAGGTGAGACCTAATAGTCACTTAAGATTTTAATAGGGTAGACCCCTCATAGTGTAGATCATATCTTATGATCAAACATTGTAACCCTAACATGTTAAATTTATTGTTACAACAGTGAAGATTTGTGGGTTTCATCCCCACCCCAATTTTACCTTCATCTTGAAGTGTTTCTGGGTAACCAAATCATTGTGTTATGTGTTGAACTATTTACATATGTGATATATTTCATTTATGTTACAACATTTTAGTTTTAATGGTAGATCTATGAGATGAATCAGGTGTCAATTTATATTGTTGGTTTTTGAGATAAAAGTTTAAGATCTTGATTCAGCTCCCCCTCCCCAACCCCCCTCAGTATTTTGTTTCCCATATACTCATTCTAATACTTTTATCATTTAATCATTTTTGTTGTTTGTAAGGGGTTTTAGGTCCCCTCAAAACTTGTTTTTACCATAATCTAAAACTAGAAAAACAATCATTCCAACAAAGAATATTTCTCAGGGCCTACAAAAAGAAGAGGGTATACAAAGGAAATTTTGTTTGGATTGTTCAACTTTTACAATTTCTATTGTATTTCTTCTATTTTGTATGTCACAATCTATCGAGGAAATGAGAAAACCAACAATAATCCTTCTAGATTTTTCTCCCTTCACCCACAAATACCATAAGACATTCAATGCAACAAGCCTCATTTGGTTTCATAGATGTTGTCCTAGTTTTAGCATTTCTAAACATTGTGTTCCTCACTCAAGATGAAAATTATCACAAATCGACCACATGTAGGATAATTTTCTTTGAAACTTTGTATTTAGTGTGTATTCTAGTCGTAGATTTTATTCCTTTTCATTTAAAATAAAATAAAATTATTTTATGCTTAATAATTTTATAAATGTCATTTTTAAATTTTTCTATTGGTTTGGTATTGGAATGTTTGATGTATAATTTTATTACATTTTAAAGTTGAATTTTAATTATATTAATATTTTATATTTTCACCATTTATAATGGAACAACTTATTTGTTTATTTGAATTGTTCAATTTTTCTATTCTAAAATTAATATATTTCTTAACCTCTTCATAACATTTAGAGCTTAATTTTCCATTTCAGTATTTACACATCTGTCATAACTAATAGTCATTTTATGAATTTAAGTTAACCTTAATATTGTTCATGTCATGCCCAAATTTTTACAAGGCAAAACTCAAACATTTTTTTTTTGAGAGGCAAACTAAAGATAATATGTATAGACCTATACTTTTTTATGAATGTTCTATCAAACTATGGGGTGCTTGGAATAAGCAACTCGTATCCCTTGAGAATACCAAAAAGTTACTTTAATCGATCATTGAATTAAAGAGAATTGATTTTTAGTTGTTGTGGAAGAATTTGTTTTCATTCCAAATTTAGCACTTCAAGTTTCCATAGGAGGCCAATTAGTTTTTTAACATATGTTGGAACTCTAAGTTATAATATAGGGAGCTAGGTGGTGCTCTTATCTCAGTTCTACATCCAATCCTAGTGGTAAGGCATCACGTATAAGAATGTGACATAAAAAATTTGTACCATTACAGTTGCAATAATTCAAATTTTTCTATGAATGATAATGTAGACACCAATTCTACATCCTTATAATTTTCAATAACTTAAAAAAGCTTCGAGAGTGGGTAGGTGTGTACATGCATATACCTTTGCATTTATAAAGTGTTCTTAGCTTATTCCATTTTAGGCCAATCCTCTTTCCTTTTATTTTATAATTTTATTTTATTTTTATTTTCTTTTATTTAGGCATACAATTTTAAATAAACTCTTGTACATTGTCATTTTGTTAAACTTATAACTAATCCTATACCATCTTCTTGACTATTGAAAAGATACACACACACACACACACACACACACACACACACACACACACACACACACACACACACACACACACACACACACACACACACACACACAATATTTTTATTTCTCTAGAACCTTACAATTAGTTTTCAACTATATAGTGTTGGATTGGATTATCAAGCTTATATATTAACTAAGGGGCACAATCAACTTAACAACTAACTAACTACTACCCTGTCTACACTTATCCCATTAACCAAGTTCTCACTCCATTTTCTGTAACATTATACTTACTAATTCAACCACAATTTTAAATTACCATTTTAATTTTATTAAATTTAACTACAAATTTATTATCACTAAATATAACTACCAATTTGATTATTACATCTCCTAATTAACTTCCTTACTTCCCACCTTACCTCTTCCAATGCTAAAATAAAATGACAAACAAGAACACATAATTAATTATTTAAAAAATTTAAGTACTAACTCCCTATTCACCCCAAACACATGAGTTTTTATAAAATTATTTTATCCCCTAAACATTACTAAAATTATCTGCTAAAAAATAACACCCCTTTACCTAAAGTCAAGTGCTTATCACCCATTTCCATGATTACCTACTAACAAAGCTTCCCTTTTTCAATGTAAGTTCTCCTTCCCCATGGCTCATGTGACCTATCCACATAAGCTTGTCACCTTTTCAAGAGCTTTCTCCAAGGTCTTAAGGAGATGGGGCCTTGTGTAAATTTTGAGAGAAAAGACCTTTGCCTTTATCCCCCTCTCACATATACCATCTAAACTTTTCCCAAGGCTAGGCAACTTTGTTGAGAGTGGGAAACATGGTCCCACATGGGAGGAAAGGGGTAGGTTTAAGAGCTAACTAGGAGTGGCAGCTTGGAAGTACTTTATATATATATATATATATATATATATATATTTGTGTTTAGTAGTATGTTTAGATTATCAAGTTTGTTCAAACATGTATTTTCCCACCAAAGATGCCTAGGTTAGGTGTCATGTAGTGTAGGTCATTGCATATTTATTTATTTATTTATTTATTGTATTTTAAAAAAAGGTGATGTTCATATTTTAACTATGGGGTAATGAAATGCATTATTATATGCATATTTTGTTCATAGGCATTTTATTTTATTTTCATCATTATTTTTAGTTGTAGATTGTGACATGCAGTCACATGACTGACATTGTCATAATATTTCTTCAAAATCTTATATTCTATAACTTTATTTGATGTGTCTCTGTAGTTGACAGTACGTGGTACTTGGGTTAATCTTATGAATATTTTATTTCTTGTAATTGGGGAGAGGAATTATTTCCTTTCCCCATACGATTTCCAGAGATGATGAGTTGATGACATTCCTTATACCTATATAGGTTAGAGATCTATTAGTGGTAGATACTCAAAATTTAACACACTAATGTACATAATTAATTATAGTGTTTTCTACTATGATTTGGATTACATATGAATTGCTTGTTATTGAAAACAAAATGAATAATTTCATATGATCTATTTGAAAAGCAAGAACTCTTATTTCCATTATAGCACCTTCATGACATAGCATCTTATAATGAAATCACTCAAATTTACAATAACATTCTTTTCAATAATTTATCTCATATAAAAATTCTAGGCAAGAACAATGAGATAATCTACATAACTTCATTATGTTTCCCCACAACATTTGATATTCTTTTACATGAATGGATCTTTACCTTTTCTACACAACTATGATAGTGCTACAATATTTCTCTTGCAAAAGCAACTATATACAAATTTTCAAACTCTACTTCACATATTTACAATAGTACGCAATAGGAAGTAAATCCTTTCATATTACAATGAAACAATAATGGAACTTAACATCACAACACATTATGAGATAACTTGTAAAATAGTAGTCTCTCCACAATACTTGATTCCTCAACATTTCTAAGGGTGAAACCCTAATCTCCTCATAGGATCTACTTCCTCAAAACCTACATGACAACAAAAAACTTGGAACCATGGAAACTCACCTCCCATCCTAGGCTTCTATGAAGCCACCCACTGAGCAGGGGAAACAAGATTCAAATAAGGTTTCATTCCAATCTTACAAATGCATAAACATCACATTAAAACACTTGAACAATCCCATCCCAAGGTTATTTCACAATGGTTCACCAATGGAACCTTGAACATAGGGTGAAGGTGTGCTTCCAATTAGGAGACTTTCCATATCATACCATATCTGCAATAAACAATTTTCATGCCCTTTTAGGGCTTTCACAAATCAAAAAATTCCATGCCCTTTTGGGGCTTCCACAACATCCTCCAAACATACTACCAATAGCTATAGCTTCCTTGAAGCCCATACTCCACAAACTTTCTTGCTACACCATCTTTCCCTTACTACCCCTAAAGAAAGATATGAATGAATATGGCATACAATGGAGCCCATATTCCAAGGTTCTCAACTATATTTCAAGCCTAATCAAGCTCTTCACCCTGGACTTCTCTTCCCTTCCCAAAGGGTGAGTGAAGCTGTCACACCCATAACAACACTCATGTACAAAATCACGGAAACTTTAAAAAAAAAAGAGAATAATGAAATCCAAACTTCATGCTCATCACAACACAATAAAACAAAACATGATACAAGGTGATACCACACATTTTCTTACAATTCCATTCTCCATACCTACATATTCATGACTGTAATACCAAGATTCAACTTCAAAATGGAAGAAGTTAACCTACATGTTAAGAATGCCAACCTTGAATTCCTTTGAAAAATGGTAATGAAATGTTGTAGAAGAGCTCCCTCCAAGTTTCCAAACCCTAAGAGTCTCTAAACTTAGAAAGTGGGTGAAAAAAATACTAGTTTGTGTAAGACTCTCTAAAAAGGCCTTCTTACTAACTATTTTGGCAAGAACACCAAGCCACTTTATCTTAAAAACTTGTCTCCCCCTAAGTTTTCTATTTTGGACTTAGTGGAAACATGGGAAAAAGCTCATGTGACAACTCCATTTTGAATTGATGGAAAGAGGCATTGGTAAAGGCCCCCCCAGGCTACCTAGGCATCAACATGGTCAAAACTAGGTCCCTAACATGTTATACTATCATATGGGTAGCTTATTTCCACACAAAAGGCACTTTGGGACCACCCAATGCCCCTTAAAACCCCTACTCAAGTCCAATTTCGAATTTCCTTTGATTGTGACCCATCCTATCCCTTATCAAGTGGGTTTACTTAGTCATTAACAAGATAATTAATTTTAGGGTAAAATGCTACCATGACCAAAACCCTAGGTGACATGTCATTAACACACAAAAATCTACAAGTGCCAAGTGACACATAAAAGCACATTCCACATCATCATGACATGTACCTAATGTATCCTTGAGATTAATAGTTACACACACAAGAAAGCTTAAATTTATGAAATAAAATACATCACAATGAGGCTTTTGAATCTTCCAAAGATTTTCCTTGGCTAAACCGTGTTCGCATAGGTTTGGAACTTGTTTCCCCCAAAAATTTCCATGGTTCCACTTCCTGCACACTAAACTTGAGCATCATTAGACCAAGGAGGTCATATAAAATACACATCATAAATGCATAAGAATTTAAATGTTATGTAATCCATATTAACATAATTCAATGGAATTCTTTTACTTAGTCATTTCAATATAATCATTCAAAATGTTAAAATATCAAAATATACATATCAACATTAATATCTATTCAAAATTCATTTCCTATCATTGTGATGGAATGTTGAATCTATACTATTAAATCATTCAACATGGTAATTAGTTCTAGATACATATTTTAGGTCAAAATCATCAAAACATCTCAACTAATAACCTTTGATTCAGTTAAATATCATTTTGTTGCTATCAATATCCCATTATCATTATGAGATATTAATGAAGTGTATCAATTATGTCAGGTAGACAGGATGTTTGCATAATCATGTCACATAGTTTCATGATCCAATCATAGAATAAATCAATTATATTTTATTGGTTCATAAAATCTTTCCTTATAAATACCAAGATATCCAACTAATTGACTCATCACATTAAATCATATCAAGTTCTTTTGTGTAGACTTTTATCCAAAATTTGATAACAATTTTATCTAATGACTATTAATATTATTCACAAGAGTGGGTGTCGATTCATCTTTTCATACTAGCCATCTAATTTAATTATCCTAATAAGCCATCAAATACTAGGAACCCACCGACATAGTTTTCTAAGTTATGGCACCTCAAGTCTTTATTCCATAGGGTCTTAGCTTATCAATCTAATGTAAATTGAACATGATACTTAGCACAACAATGACTACAATATACATCAGTCTCAATAAGATTTTAGGTTCATTATAAATCAAGGCATACTTTGATTCCAAGACCTTCATACCATTGTTCTATCATAAGGTGTGTGGTAATAGTCTATTATTCACAAGATACAAAACATAACATTTTATCTCCTTTATTCTTCCTAGCCCTAATCATATTCATGTTATTAAGATTCATAATAAGGTACTAGGGAAGGGGCCTTATAGTTCAATGTTTAAGTTATCTTTAAGGTTGTTCAATTTTCAATTGACAATGAACTAGGAAATATCTACTCTAGGAATCATTGAAAAATTAGGAGGTACACAGGATTTCTAACTAGTCTTTCATAAAAATGCTAATGTAACTTAATGTAATTAAATTTATTTCATATGAATTTGGATAATATTGTTATTATCTTATACATTTTCATAATAGTTTCATTGCAAAAACAAAAAGAATAAACTTTAATACTCTAATCTAGCTAAAAAAATTAAACACTTCAAAATATTTCTATATTTTACACAAATTCTTCAACATGATTATAAGGTAATTCACCAACCATTTTGAGATGAATTGATAGAATGACCATAGATAAGAAGGAGATATTTTCCGTAGCAAGTAAAATTGTGATATTCTCTAAAACAATTAATATTTCTCCATCTTACCTATTTAGCTATGAAAATTTCTTTTCTTTTCTTTTTTCAAGGTGAAAGGCTTTTGATCATGTTTGGCTTTCTATGGCTTGCATTTTAAGCCAATTTTAGGTACATTTACATTGAATTATGATACAACTTTGAATTAATTTACAAAACTTAAAACAATTACTTAGAAAAATTTAGAATTTTTTTAAATACATATTTTCAATTATTAAATTACATATATTATTTAATTCATTCTTTATGTGCTAAAAACTTATGAAAATTTAAAGTCAAGTTATATTATAAGTTCTATATTAAATTTGATATTTAATTACAAAACAATATCAATATTTAAACTTATTTTAAAAAATGAAATCTAGACTATTTTTAATTCTTGTTTTCTATTTTAAAGGTAAATTTTTATTTTCAACAATTTCATACAATTTATTTTCCAAATATTGTAAATGTAATATAATTTTAATTTTTAAATATTTAATTATATTTATATTAATTTTGAAGCAATATTTTATTTTCTCTCATTCTTATTTATATCTATTTGTTTTACATGTATCTTTATTTTCCTTTAGGTGGGAACTTTGATGCATTCTGCTTCTTGCTTATTCAAGAAAGCTTTGACTTGTTCAACAGTTCATAAATGTTTAATTTTTAAAGTTAAGTTATCTATTAATGTGATTTAATAATATAAATTTTCTATTGTACTTAAGATAAAAATAACATGTAATTTTCACTAAGAGAATCCAAATTTATCACATAAATAGGTTCAAAAATTGAGTGAATGCCTCTATCACGTTTGCTTCTTCTCTCACCACTAACACTTTTCTATGTGGAAAATGCTGAAAGTAGTCCTTTATATCATTGTTCTTGAGGTTAGAACCTCATGTGTATAAGGCTATGTAAACCCATTTCCCCTCTTTCTTACAAACTTTTAAGAGAGTGCCATCTGCATTTCTATGACAGGTTTTAAGCCTCTCTAAACTCCAAGCCTCCAAATGATCATCTATGCCATCTAAATTTTCTTAATACATTTTAAGTCATTTATTAATATTATTTGAAAAGTCATTGATTTTTGTTTCTTGATAGATATACTTTATTTTATTTATTTTCACTAAATTAATTTATGGTTTGTTTTAGTATTTAGGAAGCATGTGTGTGTGTACATAGTTATCTAACAATACCAAATAATTTTAGTACCAAATAACATTCATAATCATCATAAACTTTCACTCAATGTATCTATTCAAACACTTAATTGTTCACTCATTGTTCTATGTTAACCATGTCATTTATTAATATTATTTGATAAGTCATTGGTTTATGTTATTTGACAAATATATTTTATTTTATTTATTTGTGTTAATTAATTTTTTATTTTAGTATTTGGAATATATATATTATTTATTTATATATACATATACATATGTAGACATGTATATACATACATACATATATCCATATATACATATATGTGTGTATAGATATGTATGTAAATATATTCATATATATATATATATATACATATACATATATATATACATATATATATACATATATACATATACATATACATATATACATATATACATACATATATATATGTATATATATATATATATATATATATATATATGTATATATATATGTATATGTATATATGTATATGTATATGTATATGTATATGTATATATGTATATGTATATGTATATGTATATATGTATATGTATATATGTATATGTATATATATATATGTATATATGTATATGTATATATATATATATATATATGTATATATATATATATATATGTATATATATATATATATGCATGAATATGTGGCCTCTGTTAACACACACACTTCAACACAATCTTTATATGAGGATTCATCCCAGAATGAACATTAGATTGTCCATCCAAAAATCATCCAACACATTGACCTGTTGCCTTCTATCTAAAGGGATTTTTCTCGTTAATATCCTCAGAATCAAGATGCGAGCAACCAGACCTCCTAAGAACAAAGAATTTGAAAATGAGATGCAACTATTCTATGTGAATATGAAAATTAATTTAAAATGCGATATGAAAACTAGTCTAAGAACATATAAAAGAAACTATGCTAAAGATGTATGCATATTAGATCTAGATGAGAATTAAGCTAACAATGAAAATCTATGAGAATGTAATAAGCTTAAATGAGTATGCAATTTGGCAACAATTCGATGCAAATTCTAGTTCCTCCTCCAAAAATTAAAAAATGAGGGTCTCTTAAATAGACTTTCCTGGAAACCTTTGACGGTTGAGATCAATTTCAATCAACGGTCAGGATTGAAGATGAAGTTTAGTCATAAAGGAAGATTCCCAAATCAAAAGGAGTTAACTGGCTTAGATATGAGTGTAAGAGTCAGTCAACTCAGATAGACTTTAGTGTCAAAGTAAGTGATCTGAGTCATTTCTAATTTGATCAATAGTGAACTGCGAATCCCTTTTTTGAACTGAAGAGAAATTTTGGAGAGATTTCTAATTTAATAAAATGAGATATGCTCTCATAAATATATTTTCTTATTAATTAAATAACTTCATTTAATTAATTAGGAATGACTTCCCATTTAATTAAATAATTTTGCTTAATTAATTAGAAGTAGGTTCTCCATTTAATTAAATAATTTTGTTTAATTAATTAAAAATAGGCGTATTTATTAAATTAAATTAATTTAATTCCTTAGTACATTAACCTTAGGAGATAATTTAATTTAATAGAGTATGAATACTTTAGATTAAATTAAATTGAAATCAAATAGGTTTAATGTGGCTAATATGAATCAATACTTTAGGAATTAAATAAAGAGTATGACAAATGCAGATTTAGGTTTTCCATATTTGACAATTAAGTCAAGTAACGAGTAGTAGAATAAGAATTACCTAGTGATATAGGAGTTTAGAATCGATTAGAAATAGACTAGAATTGGTGATTGTGGCAATAAGCCAATTTTTGGGTATTACATTTTGCCCCTGTTTGAATGAATGTGTGAGTAGCACATTCAATTCAAAGAAAATCAGAAAGCATGATGTGAAGATCAAGAAATGAGATTGGTTCCAAAATTGATGATACAAAGACCAATTGATATGCTTTTAAGGACTATCTCTAGAATAGAGCTTAATCCCAAGGAATCCAAGCAAAATGCCTAGATACCTAAAATTGATAAGCATTTAAAAGACTATCTCCAGAATGGAGCATAATCTTTAAGGATCCAGATAGAATGTCTAGATACTTAAAATTGATAAGCATTTAAAAGACTATCTCTAGAACGGAGCATAATCTTTAAGGATCTAGAAAAAATGTCTAGATACCTAAAATTGATAGCATTTAGAAGATTATCTCTAGAACAAAGCTTAACCTTCAAGGATCTAGACAGAACACCTAGATACCTGAGATTGATAAGCATTTAGAACATTATCTCCAGAATAGAGCTTAACCTTCAAGGATCCAGATAGAACACCTAGATACCCAAGATTAATAAGGATTTAGAAGATTATCTCTAGAACAGAGCTTAGCCTTCAAGGATCCAGATAGAACACTTAGATACCTGAGATTGATAGCATTTAGAAGATTATCTCCAGAATGAAGCTTAACCTTCAAGGATCCAGATAGAATAACTAGATACTTGAGATTGATAACATTTAGAAGATTATCTCAAGAACAGAGTTTAACCTTCAAGGATCTAGATAGAACACCTAGATACCTGAGATTGATAGAAGATAAAAAGGTCCAATCATGAGTCATAGAATCATCCCAAGAACAAGGCTTGATCCTCAGGAGTCGAGGTTTAGACTATCCCAATAACTGTCCATCGAACTCTGAGAAGAGCTGTTATAAGGTTGATCAATTTGATGAAAAGATAAGATAGATGGCAAAGATGCCAAATAAGATGCCCCAAGTGAGAAGGACATAAGATGGGAAGAAGATGCCCCAAGCAATGAGATTGAGATTGAGTTACTTTTAGTTCAATGATGTAATCATCCTACCCCTCGGGAGCGAAATCAAAAGATGACACACCAGAAATATGATGTAGGCAGCATAAAGAGATATTGGAGGAATCCAAGATTCAATAGAATATGGAAGAGATTAGAATGATCAGAAGATGATTCATAGTCAATTTAGCATGCTTCTAAGGTCTAGAAGACCAAGTTTGACCATTAGTTGACTAGAATTAAGTAAAGTTGAATCGAGTTGAAGATTTTCAAAATGAATTTTGAAAATATGAAGAATTTAGAATTGAAAGGATTTTAGGAATCCCAAGATATTAGATAAATTTAGACTACACAAGCTTTTGATTGTGTTGGTCCTAAAAACTTTAAAACATATTTTTGAGGCACTTAGGTGTGTTAGATTTTGAATTCAATCTCGAAAATGGATTCATAATGGTCCAATTAGCCAGGGGGTGATTTTTGTGCAAATCAGAGCACTTTGAAAAATTTGGTCAATAGCTATATAAGGGTCCAAGGTGTCATTTTCAAACTCATTTGTGCTTTTGTCTTCTAGTGATTTTGAGCTTTGAGAGAGATATGATAGTTAATGTGAGATATCATCAATTCAAGCACTCCAGACATCACAATCGGCTAGCAAACTATGGACCACTGGTGACTCGTCAATTCCTTACCTTCGTACTTTTGCTTTCATGCATTTCTAGGTCATTTATTGCATTTATTAGCATGTTTTTAGGAGGTCCAATTGGTCTTCATATGAGACCTATCTTCTTTCATGCAAAGATCTTCTTTCTTTGCGCAAAGAAATAGGGTGCACTATTTCTTCGCGCACGGTGGGGAGGATCTTCACACGTGAGGCACTCATTTCTTGTGTGAGGAATGAGATTCTTCACTCAAAGGGATTTCATTTCTTGCGTGAAAAGATCTTTTCTTGTGCAATGACGTGATTCTTCATGTGAGATTTAAGATCTTTGTTGCGAGACTTGGTGAACTTCACATGAAATTTCATGACTTCGTGCAAGATTTCAAAAACTTCATGCGAGATCTCATGACAGTCATGCTTAAAAGTTTTACTTTTGTGCTCAAAAATTGCATTTTAATTTGTTTTGGTGTATTTTTTTGACTTGATATTGATCATTTCATTTGTCATTTTTGTTGTGCATGGAGGAGGTCTTTGGTGATGTCACATTTAGATTACATTACCTACCATATGGGGAGTTGTTACAGAGTCTCGATGATACTGATCAGGCACACATTGCTCGATTGGGTTTGTCTTCAGTATGCCAGATTCCAACCATGATGGTGAATCACAGCTTATTGACAACTTTGGTGGAGCGTTTCCATTTGGAGATGAACACTTTTTATTTGCAAATGGGTGTGATGACGATCACCCCAAAGGATATATGGAGGATACCGAGGATCCCATTTCATGACGCTTGGGCTGCTTATGATATAGTACCCCAAGTAGGGATAGAGGCACTATCCATTATGTTTGAGAGAGAGCTACCGAGGGGTAGGGCCATCAGCTAGGAAGAGCTGATGCACACCTATAGATTGACACATAGGATGGCATCTGTGCTAGCTATATTTTTGAGCTATTTCTTATGTCCTGATAAAGGACAACATGGTTTGGAGTGTGGGTGGGGATCCATGCTTTGCAAGATGTTGGAGGCACTTGAGATCTTTGGGTGGAGTTAGTGCATGTTGGCCCATCTTTTCCTTGAGATGCACAAGGTCCTCTTCCATGAGAAGAAGACGATGGCAGCTGGAGTGTACATCTTATAGGTATGGGCATAGGAGCACCTTCCCATATGCAGGCCCATTTTTGAGGATGCTAGAGAGGCCATGGAGTCCTATATATGCAGATATTGAGGGCACATTACCCAGGTCCACTTGGGTAAGACTGAGCACTAGAGGATACGTCTTGATGATCTGGTGTCCATTGTATGGAAACCTTGGTGAGAGACAAAGGACTGGGATGATGGCCCCAGAGAGCTACCATGGATGTTTAGTTTTTGACCTTTGGTGGTCAGGACCACATCAGTGATAGAGAAATTTGTGATTTCATGAGTTTGGTGGCAGTATGGCCAACCACAAGACATTTCTCCTAAGTATTGTGCCTATGCTAGGTTGCAGAAGGATGTTGAGCAAGGATGGCTAGTATGGATGGATCTAGGGTGGTCCGTGATAGATATTCACAGCCTAACTGTAGTTCAGTGGGACTACCTACTAGAGATAGTAGATGCAAGGATGACGCTTGCATATTAGGAATTTTTTATCAGCCATCTATTCCCATGCTTTATAGATCTAGTGGGGATGGTAGGACAAGCATAGAGGTAGGTGCCTCATTAGTAGCAAGCACAACCACAGCTGCCAGGTCAGCCATAGCAGTAGTCATGGGTCTGGCACCAGGTACAGTAGATGCAAATTCCCCCATGTCAGATGGGATCAGACCCAAGTTCCAGGGGTAGTGGGATAGGACATAGTCAGTGATAAATATAGAGGACAGAGGAGTAGGCCCCTTAGCAGGATGCTCCATAGCAGGAGGTGTCACCATAGTAGGAGGTGTCACCACAACGGTAGGCACCAAAGATGCTAGATGAGGTTATGCTAGACTAGCCACCAGGTGGGGTGTAGGACATGGTACAATGATACTAAGAGCGGATTTGTTAGGCCTCCTGACAGTTGGGGGATCTATAGATTTGAATGGCAGTCTGGGATGCATAGTTGGTGGAGAGACAGTGAGAGATAGATCGATGGAGAGAGTGTGCAGAGACTATCGAGTACAGATTGGAGCTGGCACAGGATGAGATCCACTTTCAGTCAGTTCAGGTGGCCTACTATTATGCTGCATATACGAGTGCAGTACTAGATGAGACACTGCAAGTTTAATGCTTTTCTCAGTGCATGCAAGAGTCTAGAGGTGCATGACCTCTTGCCAGACTAGATATGCCACCACCGCCTTATTGGACATTTGTTTTGCATGAGGTCAATGACAAGAATCCATAGTGTAATTCCTCTCTTGAAAAGAGAATCTTTTTAAGGACTCACTCCAAGGTTTAGTGTTTGTCTTATGACATACCAAAATCCACTTAGTAGAAGATAAATGTGAATGTTCACAAGGAGGCCTTTGCTGGTTCCAAAAATTCTTTTACCTTGGAATCAAGTAAAATGTGTTCATTGTCTAAAAATATCACACCAAAAGAACAATATTTTTGTATTTTTTGTTTTTCAATGAATGCAACTCTAACAATGCAACTACTATGAGGTCCTATTCTAACAGGGGGGTTAGCAAAGAAAATAGAAAAACTGAAGGCAAATAACATGAAATCAAATAACTTGAAATTGAAATTCCTAAATGGACATAAGCTACAGAACACAACACGCTGTGAGCTAAACCTTCGAAGAAATCGATAGGAAACCAATGAAAACAAGAGCAACGCTTCCTAGAATCCACTGATGCAATCATTGGTGAGAATCTTTAACAAATTGAATGATATTTCACTCTTCATCGAATCGCAAGGCCATAGAAAGTGTGCTCATGCGAGACAAAAAGCTATGTAGACACAATCGAGTGATTTCTTCTCAAGCTCATTATGTCAACAGAATTCATATATCTATAGCAAACACCAGAACTAAAAAGATTGCACAACCAGAAATAATGCAATAAACCTTTGGGTCAATCACAATCTCATGAATAAAATCCACAAAACAATGACACATTCAAGCAAGAATAACTACACTCCAAATGCTAGCACCAAAAGTATAACTTTATTGCATAATAATGGTGGCCCTTTTTACATTTTACAATGGGGTATTTATAAGAAATTATCTCCTCAATTTGTGTTGAGAGAGAGATATCTTAATGCAATAAAATTCTTTTAAAACATTAAAACAAACTAAATATATACAAAATGGTAATCTAACTAGTGCTTAGAGGGAATCCATCCATATTTTATTTATTAATTGGATGCATGAGCCCTTTACATGTAAAAAACAATGAAAGCATAAGACAGAAAGTAGGAGGAAGCCATCAGTTGAAGCAGAAGTGCATGGAGACACCAAAAATAGACATTGGCCCTTTACTTGATGTGTGTCAGAGTTAACTTGCCATCAAAATGTGTTTCCATTGCATGGAAAGTGTTATTTTTGGAGTTGGTAGTCAACTATCGGTGCACCTCTAAATTATGGAGCTATGGACCTGTGGAGCTGCGGACCAGTAGAGCTACGAAGCTACAGACCTCAACTGGGTCAAAAATCTCAAAAAATTTCTAAGTGTCAAAATTGAAATTCTTGCATTTGGGTTTTGCTCATCTTCATCCTAAAGATATGTTTGGATGTTTGCCCTTGAATTTCTCTATAATCTCAATAATCTTAGCAGCATTGGGAAAATCCAAAGCCTCATACTTATCTTTGACCTTTTGTCTATAGTTGTCCACCTCAATTTGAGTTTCTGCAAAATCTCCAAGTTTGGTATCCAACTCTAACAATGCTTCTTTTGTACTAAAGGCTTGTCTAATGTCTTCATCACTGGATGCTTCCTTTAAAGTCTTTCTAAAGTTTTCCACAACTACATCAACTGGAAAAAGCTTCTCTTAGTCTTCATCTTCAAAAATATCCAAGCATGCATCACTATATAACTTTTCTGCTTCCAAAATTCGCTCTTGGGCTTGGTCCTTGAGCCTATGAATCTCATCATGCAATATTTTCATCACCTTATTTCCATCTATAATATTTTCTATCTAATCATCTATAATATCTAGCTCTTCTATGGTATATACATCAATTAGAATGCAATACCTTTGTCCTTTTATGGCCTGTAGAATTTGCAAATCCTTGCTCCAAACCCATACCTCATCCATAATAATGAAGTCTTGTCTCAAAATTGGCACAATCTTAACAACATTGTCTTATGTAGCATGTAATAATTTCAGACTTCCTATAATTACAGTGACACCCCTATCCTCAAGGTTGTCTCACCAATCATGACAAGCTCTCAAAAATGGACTGAGCCGTACACCTTCCCCTTCTTTAAGAATGGTAGTCAAAGTCTCCTCAAGGTGTTCAGAATCAAGAGGACCAATAACTTCAACTAGATATCCTTTCAAGATCTCAACTTGCCTTCAAGGTGTTCTAATTTCAATATCATCACATTCCATATGGTTAAGAACCTCTTTGACTCCCATAGTCATCATCTGTTGATTAGTATCCTTTGTAGGCTTCCCTAACATGATATCCTTCACTTCATAGTCCTGAAGGCTTATAGCTTCTTCCTTTGTACCTTTCAAAGGGTGAGCCACTTGTGCAAATAAGTCCTGGTTTTGAGTGGTGGTAATGAATGCAAATGGTGTTGCATCCTATAATGAAGAGTTAGGCTTGTTAAAAATCTCTACAATGTCACAAATATCATCCTCTGAAGCAAGGAATTGATGCTTAGCACTTCTCATTATTTCTTTCCGAAACCATCCCAAGATATGTCTTTCTATAACCTTGGCTCTAGATGATGAAGGTATGTGTTCAACTACATCCTTCTCTCTATCACTCTTGCTTGGAGTCTCCTATTGTGAAGGTTCTTCTTCTATAGTCTCAGTTTCTATAGATCCCATAGTTTGATCCTCAACTTCCTAGGAAGGCTTTTGTATACATTCCATTACCTGTGCCTCTTTTGAGGGCTCATCAATAACCCTTGGTTCTGGTTCTCTTTGAAATGATGATTCCTTCTAAACATGTTCCTCTGAACTCAGAGGTGGAGGTGTCACTAAAACCTTATCTACCATCACAACCTTATGTGAAGATGGGGAAGTTGGATGAGGGCCTTGTGTCTCAGGTGGCATCTGCATCCAATCTTGCTATTGAAATTCACATGTAGGAGTATCTCTAATCTTATCTCCAACCAATTTTGTACCTACTAGCATGAAATCAAAATATGGAATGGAGAGAATATCATCACCTAGCTCTCTTTGCTCATTTACCCATTGTTGTACTTCATCTTCCGAAGAAGAGAGCTCTACTATTTCAGCTTGGGTGGGTGGTGGGGTATTTGTGACATTCTTCTTTCTTTCCAATTCTATGGCTTTGGCTAGTTGGGTTCTCCCTTGTAGAGGCACTTGCTCTTCCTCCCCATCTGACTCTATCTCATCCTCATCTGATTCTTCCTCAAGAATGGTTTCAGGAATAGATGGATTAGGAACTAATCTTTTACAAAATCTTTGCCTCTTGTTCATTCTAACCTTATACCTCCTTTGATTTTGTGGAACCATAGGAGAAGTAGGCTCTTCATGCATTGGATTAATGGATGTCTCTAGAATCTCTCCCTCTTCTTACTGGCTTGATAAAATAGGAGGTAATGGCAATTCAACCTAGACATGAGAAATTTCAAGGTCTTGGGGGTCCTAGAGAGTAGATTCATGTTGTTGCAAAGGGGCATGTTCTTCAACATGCTCTATCTGGATCCTCTGAGGAGAGGCTCTCTTCCTCTTTTCTTTCTTCTTCTCTAATGGATGGTAGTATCCCACTGGAAGATCAAGCTGATAGACTATTTCTGGCCTGATAGGAGACTAGAGCGCAAAGATAGGAACTGTGACCTTCCTCCCCTTTACCCTTTCTAGGTGAGCATGTGCATGGAATATCACTATGTTCGGAATCAGATCAAGTGCAAAGGGTTTCTTGATCCAACTATTTGTCATCCTGATGACATGTCTTGCTTGATGATTAATATCATCTCCTTCCTCCCTACCAACTTCTGCATTCAGAATGGGCCTCTCGCCAACTTTATCTGTATTGAATAAGGGATCTAGTAGCTCCTGCGAATCTTGTAGCCTTATCTGCTAAATAAAAAGTCATTCTACAATAGTCCCTGATACGGACATCATAGTCATTTGTAGCATTCATCCAATGATCTTTAATGGCATCCTCATGGTAGAACTCTTTTCCTACCAAATTTTCCACTTTACCAACATTGTCGAAGAATGGCCAGGGAGAGTTATATTCTTCTAGAGGATAGTTCTCCCATTCCCACTCAAAAGTTGGGATATCCTACTTTCTCTTTACCTGGTATGCTCCTATTACAAATGGCCATCCCAAAAAGGCCTTTGTTGTTTCTTGATCCTCTCATAAGCTGACTCAATCTGTCGAGCAATTTCCATTAGAACCAACTTGTCACTTGGGTACCTTGGGAGCTTCTTTGGATGGATAGATGCACCACCAACCTGAGTGTATGTGAATGTCCAGAATTGGATAAAATATGCACCAAGAGCTGTGATCTATGCCTTGGCCTCATTAGAATATCTCTTTCCATAATCGCCTTTGATGAATTGAATGATGGCAAAGATAAAGGCATCATTCACAATCATGTACTCTTTTCTTTGCGGCGAGAGCTTTTTCTTAACTAGCTGAGGATAAACTATATACGACCATGCATTAGGGTCCTACATACTACCCTTTTTGTACAACTCGGGATAGTCAGTGGCTCTTGCTCCAAGTAGATATACCACATAAGAAGTCATATAAGACTTCTTCTTGTCCTTTACTATTCGCAACTGATTACACATGTTCGCACTAAGTGTGGTGGCCCAATCTAGTGGCATCTTTGCATGTCTAATGGTTTCAATGAAGTTAACCATTAATGGAGCAAGATGACTCATTGCAGGCAATCCCATAACTCTACTCAAGAGAATGATTCAATATCCAATGTTATCTTTCATGTATCCTCAAGCCATATCTACTTTATTGATTGTCTTTCTCTGAGATTTCTTCTCAATGAAGTATGAGGAATATATGATGTTGATGGCCTCTTGGTGATGATCCTTATGCCACCTCTTAGCTACTTCATATGAAAGCTTGAAAAACTGATCAGCTCTAGGTAAGTGAAAAAATCTCTCGATATTATCAGGTCGTAGATCTAAGACCACTTCCCCAGTGATGCTCTTTACCACCCTTTCCTCGTGAACAAAATGTCAAGATAAGGTCATACTAATTTTAGCTGACTAAATGGTCTCAGGATGTGATGCTGCATTTACCAATCCAGACAGGATTAAGGCAGATCTCAAAGAAGATCTTTTAGTTGGGTTGTTACAAACCCTCAAAAATTCTCCCAAGTCTGTGTATCCAAGTTCCATGTCTTTGATCTCAGAATGTTTATTGTGCAATCTTGACTTTGGGGTTACGCCTTGGAAGTTGTACACAACTGGCTTTGCTGTTGATTTGGATGTGGATGCCATTTGATTATATTACCTACACATTATTTAAAAATGATTGATTACTAGATACATATAAAACATTAATAAAAAATGATATTCTAGAACTTATTTTATTTTTTGTGATTTATTATTATTATTATTATTATTATTTTGGGTTTTGGGTTTTTAACTTATTAACAAAAAACAATAATAAAAAAAAATTTAAAAAAATTTAAAAATATGGTGTTTGAAACACGACGACAGCACCGCGTGCACGCATTTAGGAGAGCGCCGCAGTGGTGGCCGCACGCTGCCAAGAAGGCATGTGTAGTGGCAGTTGTGTGTGGCCCTAAAGGCATGCACAACAGCATGACACCATGCATCCAAAAGGTTTTGATGACAGTGGCCGCCACACTGCCCAGAAGGCAAGCGCAGCGGCAGTTGCGTGCAACCCTGAATGGCGCATGCAGTGGCATGCTGTCGTACATCCAAAAGGGTGTGGTGTAAATGGCCACCACACAAACCAAAATGCACATGCTACGAAACACAATCATGCACCCAAAAAGGGCATGACGGCAGCGACTTGCGCCTGCAGCCTAGAAGGGTGTTGCGGCGGCGTGGTGCACTTCCTCTTCTTGTTGTGCGCACACGCGAGTGCTAGGTCTACGTGAAAGGTGGAGTGGGGAAGGTTTCCATACCTTTCCCTACTCATATCTACTTCTTCAACATCAAAAAACAAAAGAAACAAAGGGGGGAGGGGGTTTTTATAACTTCCCTTCCTCCTTCCTTGTATGCGAGCACATGCGAGATTTTTTTTTTAAAATTTTAATTTTAATTTTTTTTCAACTTATTTAACTAAGAATTCTTCTTTAGACTCCCAAACTATGAGTTTGGGAGTCAAGAAAAGTAGGGGGTCCCCATTCTTAGTGAGGAATGGGGTGTGTGTTGTGGATACCACAACAAATAGCCTCGAAAAAAAGAAGAAATGACCAAGGCATTTCTTCATCAGCAAACATTCTTCCACTATGTCAAACACCAATTGAACATTGAACACCTCAAGTGTATCTCAAATGACCTTGCAATCCAAATTTCCAAAGTCTAAACCTTCAAACTCAATGTGTGCATTGTGCATTCATTCTCTTTGATGTATCAGGATGTCATCAATCAAAGTCCTTTGTCAAATCAAAACAATCTTCCACCCCTCCCAGTTCATTCATTTAGAATTTCCATAAAGGCTCTTTGTCAATCGATTGCTTGACCAGATAAGAGAATTAGTTCAAGGGCTCTTGGTGGGATGTCACGTTCTTTTAATTTCAGACTTTTTTTTGCATAATTGCTCGATACCATTTAAAATGTTACCTTTTGATGAAACAATACTTTTGACTGCAAGGTGCTTTTGTTTTGTAATGTATCTCTAGCCATTTCAGATTAGAAGAATCATTATGCATTAACACCATTTAAAAAAAAAAAAAAAGTTTATGTATCCTAACTACACTTAAATTGTGTGGCCATAACATCGGTGTCGTTTCTTGGATTCGATCTCTTATGAACATCCCTTGCTTTCCTCTTTTAGAACTTTTTAAGAAACTCTTACACCAAATAATGATCTTAGCAACCTTTTGAGGGGACCCCTCCTATTTGAACTAGTCAAAATTTGGATCACTTGTCGTCATCTTTGACTTGAAATTGAAAAACACCTAACACCATCAAAACTTTAAATTTGCAAAGTGTTGAGAGCTTGTTAGTCTAGGCTTCTGATTTCCAGACTAAAAGTCCCTTTAATTCAATAAGAGATGTATGTTGCTTGGTTGGTATAAAACACAAAATCGTCCAAATGTTTTGACAAAGAAATAGCTCCTCCTGAAATCGAGACCAAAGAGTGGTTAGTGAAATCTCTTAACAACGGCTTGATGCTTAGCCATGTGTTCTAATGCAGTTGTTCATTTCTCATCCATTTCCAAAAGATTCATCAATAAGATTTGTACTCTTTCAATGTCATCAGCATACCCACTCATGAATTTTAAAATAGGAATCTTGAACTTGAGCGGGAATATCAGTTCTTGCCCGTAAACAAGTAGATAGGGAGAAGTACCCAAGGCCTTTTTCACTCTGACCTGATCTATCCACAAGGCATATTTTAATTATGTATGCCAATCCCTAGGGTTCTCCTTCAGCTGTCATTTTATCATTGTGATCAAATTTTTGTTTATAGACTCCGCTACCCCATTTCCTTGCAGGTAGTAATTTGAAGAGAATCTGATGATGACTTTGTTTTCAAATACCCATTGTGCCAAAAATGCAGATGCAAATGCAGATCCATTGTACAATACAAGAGCAAATGGCATTCTGAATCTGGTAACAATATTTTCCTCCAAAAAGTCTATGACCACCTTAGCAGTGCAATTTTTGAAAGTCTCAGCCTCTGTCCATCATGTGTAGTAATCCGTAGCTATAGGGATGAATGCATGTCCAGTGATGATGGTGGGTTTACTGGACCAATGAAATCTAGTCCCCACTTTATGAAAGGTTGCACATCGTATACTAGTTGCAGTGGCATTGTTGGGTGCCTCTCTTTTTTAGCACTAGTTTGGCATGTATGATAGGAACATACATGGTCAAAAGTATCCTTGAATATTGAGGGCCAAAAATAACCCGATCTTAAAATCAAGTGAGAAATTGCTTTTGCTAAACCATGTCCTGTACCATACTTATCATGAAAATGTTCCAGGACATTCTTAGCTTCTACACATCCTAATCATTTCAAATAAATCCCTCTGTAGTTCCTTTTATACAACTTGTTACCAAGTAACTTGTAAGACTCACATTTCATCTTAAGTCTCCTACATTGTGAACTATTCATCCATTCGGGGCATTGATCTTGTAGGAGATAATAGAAAATATCCTAGTACCACACATCTGTCACCACACCTTGATTGATATCAACTTGTGACACAACCATCTTCTTTTGATTATCTTCATCGGTTTCATCATCAAATTTGAATTCATCTTGATTTCCTTCTTGGTTGTTAGTGATCATTTTGGATAATCCTTGGCCTCTGACTAATCACATAGGTTGAATCTCTAGGTCAAATTATTGAAGTATTTCCATCCACTTTCCTCTTCTTTCACCAAGTTCATTCTGCATCAAAAGCGTCTTTACTGCCGAGTTAGGTAAAATTGCATACACCTTACTCCTGAGTATGTAATGATGGAACTTCTTTACTACCTTGATTAATGCAAAGGACTATTTATCATGATTTGAATATTTTAACTCAGCATTCTTTAGAGGACAACTCATGAAAGCAATGGGTCATTCATCTTCCTTCTCTCTTTTTTTCATCAAGATCACTACAGAAGAATGTTCGAAAGCAAAGGAATAGATCTTGAAAGGTAACTCGTAATCTAGACTTACCTAAATTGGGGCTATGGAAATGGAAACCTTGATATATTGGAAGGATTTCTTTATCTTTGGTACCCATTCTATTTTAGCCTCCTTTTTGAGTAAATCATTGAGGGGGCAAACTGTCTCTACGAAACCACTTATGAATTTGCATACAAAGTTGATCTTTCCAAAGAAAGATTTCACTTCCTTCTAACTATGAGGAGGTGCTAACTTCAAAATAGACTCAACTCTATCTGGATAAATGGAAATTACAACTTCAAAAATTACATGTTCTAGGAGCTTCCCTTTAGTAACACCGAACGAACATTTCTTGGGATTGAGCGATATGCCATACCTATGACATCTATTGAATACCTGCCTTAGATAAGCAATATGAGTACTTCGATCTTTTGAAAAGATAGTCAAGTCATCCATGTAGATGACTAAACACCTATTTATCAATCCTTTGATAGCTTCATCCATTGCTCATTGAAATGTAGCTCCTGCATTAATCAACCCAAAAGGCATCCTTCTGTAGGCAAACGTTCCCCACTTGGTTGTGAAAGCAATCTTTAGCCTATCTTCTTCATCAACCATCACTTGGTTATATCCTAAGTAACTATCCAAGAATGAAATCATCTTTGAACCATTAACAATTTTCAACACTTCATCTAATGAGGGTAGAGGGTAATTATCCTTTTGAGATGCCAAGTTCAAGTTATGAAAGTCAACACAAAGGTGAATCTCTCTGGTCTTTTTTCATATAGGGACCAAATTTGCTACCCAAGTGGAATGACGGATAGGAAATATGATCTTAGCATCTAGTATTTTTTTGACTTCTTTCATAATCAATGGTTCAATTATCGGATTTACCGGTCATTGTCTTTAGCAGAAAGGTTTAGCATCTAGTTTCAATGGGATTTCATGTGTGATAATCTCAAGATCATAAGTCTTTAACTCTTCATAGTTCCAAGCAATAACATCTTTATACTTGGTGAGAAACTTGAGCATGTCATCCCTTTCCTTTTGATTGCATGCTTTTCCTATTTGCACCATTTTTGGTTCTTCATCAGTACCTAAATTGGATGACTCACATTCTTCAATTCCTTTCTCTTGAGTTTCCCTTCTATTGAGTGCTAATTCGTCACGATCAAAGATGCGTTAAAGTTCAACCATCCCTTTCAAAATATTGTTGGTTTTCAAATTAAGGATTCCATCATCATCCTCAAGCTCATCATCTTTGAGCTTGTCTTCAGGTGTATCATCAATCTCTTGTCCTTGGAAATGGTGACTGCACATAATAAACTCGAGGATATGTTGATCATCTTGAAAGACCTGAAAGTTTGTGATATTATCGGGAATGGCAGGAATGACAACTAACTCAACTAAGAATCTTTACAATGCAAAGAGAAGCCCTCAGATCAAAGCTTCATATTCTGCACAATTATTATTACATCTAAACTGCAATCAATATGCTGCATAGTAAGACCTACCTTTTGGGTTGATTAGCTCAATAACTACACTGGCTCCTAATTTGCATCTGGAACCATTGAAGTGGGGTGTCCAAACTGCATTTCCCTTGGGTTTTCTAAATTTGTGCTTATTCATCGTTAACTTTTCTTTTACTTGAGCCTTGAATGACTGTTTCTTGGGGACCCATTGTAACTTTTCTCATGTAGGGCTTGATGAATCTTCTTCATACCACATGGATAGAGGAAGAGTGTGGTTTTCTTGCTTGTCCTGAATTTCCCCTATTAGCTCATTGATTTGTTCAACCTTAGGTTTAGGATGAATGACTACTGAGGTCCATCCTTTACCTTTAACATATCATCTTCTTCTCTAAACTTTTTTCATCCCGAGATGACGAGAAGATAAACCTCCACCATCTGAAGAGGTATCACTATATGATGCATTTAAATCTTCACTTTCCTCTTTAGTTTGCTCAATAAGGTTGGATGAATTCACTGAATCTTGACTTTGGATAATTTCATCACTTGATGTCTTTGTACTTTTGTTTCTCATTATTTGTGTCAAAACCTTTGCTACTGCTTCTTGGCATGCTGAACATTTAAACTCTGAATGACTAACTTTATGCAACCGAAAAAATCCTGGAAGGAGGAGGATACTAGGGGAAGCTTCCTCTCCTAAACAATGTAGATTAGTCACCATAATTTCTATGAATTGTGTCACGGTTTCAATTTTGGGTACCAACACCTTAGGTTCTTCATTTTGATCTTGAGATGTCTTGTTTGGGACCATGTCCAATGCCATTACTTTTTACTAACCCAAGTCAGATTGTAAGAATGCTACCTCACTCGAGGCATTGTAATTCATGATCATTATTTTTAGTTTGGGCTCGACATCTATCTTGATTTGATTGTTTTTGGGATGTCCACCATATGTATATCAATAATATCCTAGATCTGAGGATCAACTGTTAGCTGTATCAGCACATCTTTCAATACTCCAATGAATTTCACCTCTATTTTATCCAACTATATTACCACTTAGTTAGAGGGTTGAGGATTAACTCCTAGCCTTTGAGCTATTTATAATGGCATCACATTACACGAAGCTCCTGAATCAATAAGACAATTATGAAGATTCTTTCCATATATCCTTATGTTGAGCAAAAATGGGGGTACCTTGACTTTTTCCTTGAACATAGCAAGCATTGCTTCTACAACATTTACTTGTTGCTGCACCATCTTTTGAGGGACATTATTCATATTATGGGAAACCTTTGTATTATCCAGTGTCTTCATGAGTGCTTCTCTTTGTTGTGGACAATTCTGCAACATGTCTAACATGGACATATTAGCTTTTTTTTTCTTCAAGTCTTCAACCGCATTATATTTTTCAATAGACCAAGTAGGGTTCTCCTATATTGTCGGTATGTTTACTTGATTTTGATACTGTGGTCCTCCTTGGGGTTGCCTTACTGATGGTGGATTGTTGCTTGCTCTAGGATTTGGTGGGGTTGGTTGCAAACTAGGAGGAATTCCATTGGTTAAGGGATCCTTTTTGTTTATGAGATTATATGTATTTCAATTATCATTTCGAAAGGAAAATGTCTCATCGTGTTGAAGATCGAGTTCTTGACTAAAAGGGAATGAGAATTCTTTGCTTGTCTGTTGTTCCACTTGTACATTCTTTGTGGAATTGTAAGATTCTAATAGCATTGCATTGAATTGAATAGGGGGAAGATTATCATTCTTTGGTGGGTTTTGATTCACATCCTGATTTCCATTGTAGTACACACCATCATTGATAGGCATATTTTGGCCATCATCATGCTGATTAATATCAACATACCAAATGTTGTTGTTATCAGCAGGAATGCTTCCATTATTTGGTCGAGTGTTCCATTGTCATTTTTGTCTTTGGAAGCCATTGTTGCGATTAGGAGGATTGAAGTTGTTTCCTCTGCTGTTGTTTCCTGCATTGTTATTACCATTATTGTTGAAGTTCCTATTGTAATTCTGACCAAAATTGTTATTGTAGGGGCCATCATTATTTGTTTGGAAGTTGTTATTTTGTCCTTGAGAAAATCTAAGGTGAGTCAATTCGTTATTCATTTGTGACATGGTCTTCTTCATTTGGCCAACTTCCAAAAGGAGACTGTTATCTACTTCCATAGGAATCGTCACTTTTTGTTCAAAGAAGGCTACTTTTTGGGGCTCATACCCTAGATATGTTATTGCTTGAGTTTGTGGAGCAGGTACCTACTGCAATGGAACTGGGTTCATAGGTATGAACTAACATGGCATGGTGGGTACCCCCACAAGAACCATTGGCACGGTAGGAACTATTTGTGTAGGAAGGATCATTCCACCTCCATTAGGATTAGCTTGTTTTGTGAATGTGATTGCTTCTGCAAAGACTTTGTCCAATGTGTCAATATTTGCTATAGGAAGTCTTCTCAAAAAAATTGTAGTAAGAGGATCCATGGCATTGAAATAAACTTGGATGGAAGCTTCAACCAAAATTGTGTATGGTGTTTCCAACTTGTGGTAGGCCATATGAAAACAATGATTGAAGCGTGAGACTGTTTTAGCTGGGTCCCTTTTTATTGATATGAATTGTTGATGTATCACTGCTAGATTGATGAATGTTTTGAATTGTTCCAAAAATGATTTTTCAAAAGTGTCCCAGTCTCCAATACATCCTGGTGGTAGGTTCACATACCAATTGAAGGAAATTTCCCCCAAAGAGTAGGGGAATAAACAAAGAACCACATCTTCATTAGCAATTTGCTTCCAATTGCAAATTTCCTTAAAAATCTTGACATGATCTTCGGCGGTTCTTGTTTCTCCATAAATAAATCTTGGACAAAATTTCTCAAGATTCTTAGGGAGGTCATGGAGGGAACCTCTCAAGCTAAGGGGTGAATCAACTGCATTTGTGAAAAAGGCCATCGAAGGATTATGTGGACCTAAAGGCAGCTGGAATGGTGATGGGAGTGTTGGAATATGTGGAGGTCCACCTGGTGGTTTAATGGGTGGTGGAGTAGAAGAAGATGATGAAATTTTCAATGGAAGTGGTTGAATTTGGGGTATTCCTCTGCCACTACGTGGCTTACGAAAATGAGTAAGCTCTAGAAATTCTTGGGCACTTGGTGAAGATCTTAATGCTCGCTGGAACAGGGATCTCGGATCAATATCTTCCAGCTTGTATCAATTTTGGGAAAAGTGCACCTCTACAAAAGTATTCTTCATCACTTTTGAATTTTGCAGACCACAGAGTTCTGCGGACCTGTGGACCTGTGGACTTATGGATCTGCGGAGCTACGGACCTATGGACCTAAATTTTTGAAAATTTCAGAATTGATTTCTGAACTTTTTACGTAGTGTAGATTATTACAAGGGTGCAAAATTTTTGAAACTTGATCAAATCTTTCTTGTTTCCAATAGTATGTTCTTTGTATGGCTCTCTCTCTAGTGCCACTTCTATTGGGAATTTTTTTTACACGAGGTCAATGGTAGGAATCCATAGTCTAATTCCTCTCTTGAAAAGCAAATCTTTTTAAGGACTCAGTCCAAGGTTCAGTGTTTGTCTTGCGATGTACCAAAATCTGTTTAGTAGAAGACAAATGTGAATGTTCATGAGGAGGCCTTTGCTAGTTCCAAAAAATATTTTACCTTGGAATCAAGTAAAATCTGTTCATTGTCTCAAAATATCACACCAAAGGAACAATATTTTTGTATTTTCTATTTTTCAATGAATGCAACTCTAACAATGCAGCTACTATGAGGTCCTATTTGAACAGGGGGGTTAGCAAAGAAAATAGATAAACTGAAGGCAAATAACATGAAATCAAATAACTTGAAATTGAAATTCCTAAATGGACATAAGCTACAAAACACAACACACTGCAAGTTAAACCTTCGAAGAAATTGGTAGGAAACCAATGAAAACAGGAGCAACACTTCCTAGAATTCATTGATGTAATTGTCTATGAGAATCTTTAACAAATCGAACAATGTTTCACTCTTCATCGAATCACAAGGCCATGAAAAGTGTTCTCATGCAAGACAAAAAGCTATGTAGACACAATCAGGTGATTTCTTCTCAAGCTCATTACGTCAACGAAATTCATATATCTATAGAAAATACTAGAACTAAAAAGATCGCACAACCAGAAACAATGCAATAAACCTTTGGCTCAATCACAATCTCATGAATAAAATCCACAAAACAATGACACATTTAGGCAAGAATAACTACACTCCAAACGCTAGCACCAAAAGCATAACTTTATTGCATAATAATGGCAGCCCTTTTTACATTTTACAATGGGGTATTTATAAGAAATCATCTCCTCAATTTGTGTTGAGAGTGAGAGATATCTTAATGCAATAAAATGCTTTTAAAACATTAAAACAAACTAAATATATACAAAATGGTAATCTAACTGGTGCTTAGAGGGACTCCATCCATATTTTATTCATTAATTATATGCATGAGCCCTTTACATGTAAAAAAAAATGAAAGCATGAGAGAGAAAGTAGGAGGAAGCCATTAGTTGAAGTAGAAGTGCATGGAGACACCAAAAATAGAAGCTAGCCCTTCACTTGATGTGTGTCAGAATTAACTTGCCATTAAAATGCATTTCCAATGCATGGAAAGTGCTATTTTTGGAGCTGGTAGTCAACTATCAGTGCACCTCTAAATTACAGAGCTACGAACCTACAAAGTTGCAGACCTGCGGAGCTCTGAACTTGCGGAGCTATGGACCTCGACTTAGTCAAAAATCTCAAAAATTTTCTAAGTGTCAAAATTGAAATTTTGGCATCTGGGTTTTGCTCATGTTCATCTAAAGATGTGTTTGGATGTTTGCACTTGAATTTTTCTATAATATTAGTAATCTTAGCAGCATTGGGAAGATCCAAAGCCTCATACTTATCTTTGACCTTTTGTCTATAGTTGTCCACCTCAATTCAAGTTTCTACAAAATCTCCAAGTTTGGTATCCAACTCTAACAATGCTTCTTTTGTCCTGAAGGCTTGTCTGATGTCTTCATCATTGGATGCTTCCTCTAAAGTATTTCTAAAGTTTTCCACAACTACCTCAACTGGTAAAAGCTTCTCTCATTCTTCATCTTCAAAAATATCCAAGCATGCATCACTATATAACTTTTCTGCTTCAAAAATTCACTCTCGGGCTTGGTCCTTAAGCCTATGAATCTCATCATGCAATGTTTCCATCACCTTATTTCCCTCTGCAATCTTTTCTATCCAATCATCTATTATGTCTAGCTCTTCTCTGGTCTATACATCAATCAAAATACAGTACCTTTGTCCTTTTATGGCCTATAGAATTTGGAAATCCTTACTCAAAACCCATACCTCATCCATAATACTGAAGTCCTATCTCAAAATTTCCACGATCTTATCAATATTGTCTTGTGTAGCATGTAATAATTTCAGACTTCCTATAATTATAGTGACACCCCTATCCTCAAGGTTGTCTTGCTAATCCTAACAAGCTCTCAAAAATGGAATGGGTTGTACACCTTCCCCTTCTTTAAGAATGGTAGTCAAAGTATCCTCAAGGCATTCAGAATCAAGAGGACCAATAACTTCAACTAGATATCCTTTCAAGATCTCAACTTGCCTTTGAAGTGTTCTTATTTCAATCTCATCACGTTCCATATGGTTAAGAACCTCTTTGACTCCCATAGTCATCATCTATCGAGTAGTATCTCTAGCAAGCTTCCCTAACATGATATTCTTCACTTCATAGTCCTGAAGGCTGATAGCTTCTTCCTCTATACCTTTCAAATGGTGAGCCACTTGTGCAAATAGGTCCTGGTTCTAAGTGGTGGTAATGAATGCAAATGGTGTTGCATCCTATAATGGAGAGTCAGGCTTGTTAAAAATCTCTACAATGTCACAAATATCATCCTCTAAAGCAAGGAATTGATGCTTAGCAGTTCTCATTATTTCTTTCTGGAACCATCTCGGGGTATGTCTTTCTATAACCTTGGCTCTAGAAGATGAAGGGATGTGTTCAACTACTTCCTTCCCTCTATCGCTCTTGCTTGGAGTCTCATGTTATGAAGGTTCTTCTTCTGTAGTCTCAGTTTCTATAGATCTCGTAGTTTGATCCTCAACTTCCTGGGAAGGCTATTGTATACATTCCATTACCTGTGCCTCTTTTGAGGGCTCATCAATAACCCTTGGTTCTAGTTCTCTTTGCAATGATGATTCCTTCTGAACATGTTCCTCTAAACTTGGAGGTGGAGGTGTCACTAAAACCTTATCTACCATCACAACAAGATGTGAAGATGGGGAAGTTGGATGAGGGCCTTGTGTCTCAAGTGGCATCTACGTCCAATCTTGCTGTTGAAATTCACTTGTAGGAGTATCTCTAATCTTATCTCCAACCAATTTTGTACCTACTGGCATTAAATCAAAATTTGGAATGGAGAGAATATCATCACCTAGCTCCCTTTGCTCATTTACCCATCGTTGTACTTCATCTTTCAAAGAAGAGAGCTCTACTATTTTAGCTTGGGTGGGTGGTGGGGTATTCATGACATTCTTCTTTCTTTCCAATTCTATGGCTTTGGCTAGTCAGGTTCTCCCTTGTAGAGGCACTTTCTCTTCCTCCCCATCTAACTCTATTTCATCCTCATCTGATTCTTCCTCAGGAATGGTTTCAGGAATAGATGGATTAGGCACTAATCTTTTACAAACTCTTTGCCTCTTGTTTATTCTAAACTTAACCCTCCTTTGCTTCTGTGGAACCATAGGAGAAGCAATCTCTTCATGCATTGGATGAATGGATGTCTCTAGAATCTCTCCCTCTTCTTGCTAGCTTGAAAAAATAGGAGGTAATGGAAAATCAACCTAGACATGAGAAATTCTAGGGTCTCGGGGGTCCTGGAGAGTAGATTCATGTTGCTACAAAGGGGCCTATTCTTCAACGTGCTCTATTTGGATCCTCTGAGGAGAAGCTTTCTTTCTCTTTTCTTTCTTCTTCTCTGATGCATGGTAGTATCCCACTGGACGTTCAAGTTGATCGACTATTTTTGGCCTGATAGGAGACTAGAGCGCAAAGATAGGAACTGTGACTTTCCTCCCCTTTACCCTTTCTGGGTGAGCATGTGCATGGAATATCACTGTGTTCAGAATTGGATCAAGTGGAAAGGGTTTCCTGATCCAACTCTTTGTCATCCTGATGACATGTCTTTCTCGATGATTAATATCATCTCCTTCCTCCCTACCAACTTCTATATTCAGAATGGGCCTCTTGCCAACTTTATCTGTATTGAATAAGGGATCTAATAGCTCCTACGAATCTTGTAGCCTTATCTCATCCAAGATGGTCAAATGGAGAGCCTTCTCTGCTAAATAAAAAGTCATTCTACAATAGTCCTTGATACAGACATCATAGTCATTTGTGGCATTTATCCAATGATCTTCAATGACATCCTTGTGGTAGAACTCTTTTCTTGCCAGATTTTCCACTTTACCAACATTTTCGAAAAATGGTTGGGGAGATTTATATTCTTCATGAGGATAGTTCTCCCATTCCCACTCAAAAGTTGGGATATCCTACTTTCTCTTTATGTAGTATGCTGCTATTACAAATGGCCAATCCCAACAAGGCCTTTGTTGTTTCTTGATCCTCTCATAAGCTAACTCATTTTGTCGAGAAATTGCCATTAGATCCAACTTGTCACTTTGGTACCTCGGGAGCTCCTTTGGATGGATAGATTGACCACCAACCCGAATGTATGTGAATGTTCAGAACTGGATAAAATATGCACCAAGAGTTGTGATCTGTGCCTTGGCCTCGTCAGAATATCTCTTTCCATAATCGCCTTCAATAAATTGAATGATGAAAAAGATAAAGGCATCATTCACAATCTTTTAGTCTTTACTTTGTGGTGAGAGCTTTTTCTTAACTAGCTAAGGATAAACTATATACGGCCATGCATTAGGGTCCTGCATACTACCCTTTTTGTACAACCCAGGATAGTCAGTGGCTATTGCTACAAGTAGATATACCACATAAGAAGTCATATAAAACTTCTTCTTGTCCTTTACTATCTACAACTGATCACACATGTTCTCACTAAGTATGGTGGCCCAATCCAATGGCATCTTTGCATGTTTGATGGTTTCAATGAAGTTAACCATGAATGGAGCAAGATGACTCACTACAGGAAATCGCATAATGCTGCTTAGGAGAATGATTGAATATCCAATGTCATCCTTCATGTATCCTTGAGCCATATCTACTTTATTTATTTTCTTTCCCCGAGATGGCTTCTCAATGAAGTATGAGGAATATATGATGTCGATGGCCTCCTGGTGATGATCCTTATGCCACCTCTCAGCTGCTTCATATGAAAGCTTGATAAATTGATCAGCTCTAGGTAAGTGAAAAACTCTCTCGATATTATCAGGTCATAGATCTAAGACCACTTCCCCAGTGATGCTCTTTACCACCCTTTCCTCGAGAACAAAATGTCAAGATAAGGTCATAATCAATTTAGCTAACTGAATGATCTCAGGATGTGATGCTACATTTACCAATCTAGATGAGATTAAGGCAAATCTCAAAGAATATCTTTCACTTGGGTTGTTACAAACGCTCAGAAATTCTCCCAAGTCCGTGTGTCAAGTTCTGTGTCTTTGATCTCAGAGTGTTCATTGTGCAATCGTGACTTTGGTATTACGCCTTAGAACTTGTACACAACTAGCTTTGTTGTTGATCTGGATGTGGATGCCATTTGATTATATTACCTGCATGTTATAAAAAAAATGATTAATTACTAGATACATATAAAATATTTTTAAAAAATGATATTCTAGAACTTATTTTATTTGTTGTGATTTTTTTTTAAATTTTTTTTTTTTGGGTTTTGGGTTTTTAACTTATAAAAAGAAAAAATAATAAAAAAAATTAATAAATTAAAAATATATATATATATATATGGTGGTTGAATTACGGTGGCGTGCATGTTTGAGAGGGGCATAGCGGCGGCCACGTGCGCACCCAAAAGGGCGTAGCGACCGCCATGCACATGTCTAGAAGGGCACTACAGTGGTGGCCATGCTCTACCCAAGGGTTCTCATAGCGGTGCGCCACTGTGCATCTAGAAGTTCATGGTAGCAGGGGTTGTCGTGCTTCCCAGAAGGCGCACGCAGTGGCGGCCGTGCATGGCCCTGAAATGCACGCGTAATGGTGCATCCAGAAGGGCATGGCAGTAGTGACCACCATGCTACCCAGAAGGTGCACATAGCGGCACACCGTCACATGCCCAAAAAGGGTGCAGTGGAAGTGGCTTACGCATGCAGCCTAGAAGGGCACCACAACGACGTAGCACTCTTCCTCTTCTGGTCACGTGCGCATGAGCATTAGGCCTACATCCCTCCTTAGCTCTACTTCTTCAACATAAAAAAACAAAAGAAACAAAGGGGTGAGGGGGTTTTTATAACTTCCCTTACTCCTTTCCTTGCATGTGTACATGTCTTGATATGTGTGCGCACGCGAGATTTTTTGTTTTTTTTTCAACTTATTTAACCAAGACTTCTTCTTCAGACTCTCGAACTATGAGTCCGGGAGTCAAAAAAAGTAGGGGGTCCCCATTCCTAGTGAGGAATGGGGCATGCGTTGTGGATACCACAACAAATAGCTCCGAAAAAAGGAAGAAATGACCAAGGCATTTCTTCATCAGCAAACATTCTTCCACTATGTCAAACACCAACCGAACATTGAACACCTCGAGCGTATCTCAGATGACCTTGCAATCCAAATTTTTGAAGTCTAAAGCTTCAAACTCAATGTGTGCATTGTGTATTCATTCTCTTTGACATATCAGCATGTCATCAATCAAAGTCCTTTGTCAACTCAAAACTGTCTTCCACCCCTCCCAGTTCATTCATTCAGAATTTCCACAAAGGTTCTTTGTCAATCAATTGCTTGACTAGATAAGAGAATTAGTTCGAGGGCTCTTGGTGCGATGTCACATTCTTTTAATTTCAGACTTTTTTTTGCATAATTGCTCCATACCATTTAAAATGTTACTTTTTGATGAAACAATACTTTTGACTACAAGGTTCTTTTTTTTGTAATGCATCTCTAGCCATTTCAGATCGGAAGAATCCTTCTGCCTTAACACCTTTTTTTTTAATTTTCTTTTTTTTTAAAAATAAGTTTCTATATCCTAACTATGCTTAGATTGTGTAGCTAGAACATTGGTGTCATTTCTTGGATTCGATCTCTTATGAACATCCCTTGCATTCCTCTTTTAGAACTTTTTAAGAAACTATTACGCCAAACAATGATCTTAGCAACCTTTCGAGGAGATCCCTTTGTTTGAACTAGTCAAAATTTGGATCATTTCTCATCATCTTTGACTTGAAATTGAACAACACCTAACACCATCAAATCTTTAAATTTTCAAAGTGTTGAGAGCTTGTTAGTCTAGGATTCTGATTTCTAGACTGAAAGTCCCTTTAATTCGATGAGAGATGTATGTTGCTTGGTTGGTATAAAACACACAATCATCCAAATGTTTTGACAAAGAAATACCTCCTCCTAAAATCAGGACCAAAGAGTGGTTAGTGAAATCTCAAGAAAATTCCCAAGTACACCTTACCCCCTAGGACTGACCTAACTTTAAAAGAAAACACACGATTGAAAGCAAACACACAACTTAGAAAAAAGGAAACACACTTGTAGAAGTAAACACCATTGCAGAAATGAAAATTTAATCTACGTGCAGAAATGAAACCTAACTTTTTTTTTATTTTTCTTTTTTTTCCAAGCTTCAAAATAATGTTTTAGAAATTGCCCATTCATGGGCAAAGGTAGAAACTCCCCCTATAAGGAACTTAGCCTAAATGTGTTTTCTTCAAGAATTTTTGCAATCTGATATGGGCCTATCCACAAATGTTGAAACTTGGTATGGCTTCCTGGCTTTTCTTTCACCTTATCCCAAAGTAGGACTAGGTCAAAAATCCTGAAGGATTTTATTGTGGCCCTCTTGTCAAACCATCTCTTAACAATGGCTTGATGTTTAGCCATGTGTTCTAATGTAGTTGTTCATTTCTTATCCATTTCCAAAATATTCATCAATCAGATTTGTACTCTGTCGGTGTTATCGGCATACCCACTCATGAATTTTAAAACAAGAATCTTTAGGTTGAGCAGGAATACCAGTTCTTGCCCGTAAACAAGTAGATAGGGAGAAGTACCCAAGGCCTTTTTGACTCTGACTCAATCTATACACAAGGCATATTTCAATTGTGTATGCCAATCCCTAGGGTTCTCCTTCGGAAGTCATTTTATTACAGTGATAAAATTTTTGTTTGTAGACTCCGCTACCCCATTTCTTTACAGGTAGTAATTTGAAGAGAATTTGATGATGATTTTGTTTTCAAATGCCCATTGTGTCAAAAATGTAGATGCAAATGCAAATCCATTATCGCATACAAGAGAAAATGACATTTTGAATCTGGTAACAATATGTTCTTCCAAAAAGTCTATCACCACCTTAGCAGTGCAATTTTTGAAAGTCTCAGCCTCCATCCATCGTGTGCAGTAATTCGTAGCTATAAGGATGAATGTGTGTCCAGTTGATGATGGTGGGTTTACTAGACCAATGAAATCTAGTCCCCACTTTGCAGAAGGGTGCACCTCGTATATTTGTTGTAGTGGCATTGTTGGGTGCCTCTATTTGTTAGCACTAGTTTGGCATGTATGACTGGAATGTACATGTTCAAAAGTATCCTTGAATATTGTGGGCCAAAAATAACCCGATCTTAAAATCATGTGAGTTGTTGCTTCTACTGAACCATGTCCCGTACCATACTTATCATGAAAATGTTCTAGGACATCCTTAGCTTTTTCACGTCCTAAGAATTTCAAATAAATCCCTTCATAGTTCCTTTTATATAGCTTGTTACCAAGTAACTTGTAAGACTCACATTTCATCTTAAGTCCCCTACATTGTGAACGATTCATCCATTCGGGGCATCGATCTTGTAGGAGATAATAGAAAATATCCTGGTACCACACATCTGTCACCACACCTTGATTGATATAAACTTGTGATACAACCATCTTCTTTTGATCATCTTCATCAGTTTCATCATCAAATTTGAATTCCTCTTGATTTCCTTCTTGGTTGTCAACGCTCATTTTGGATAATCCTTGGCCTCTAACTAATCATATAGGTTGAATCTCTAGGTTAAATTCTTGAAGTATTGCCATCCACTTTCCTCTTCTTCACCAAGTTCATTCTGCATCAAAAGCGTCTTTACTGTTGGGTCAGGTACAATTGCATATACCTTACTTCTGAGTATGTAATGACAAAACTTCTTTACTACCTTGATTAATGCAAAGGACTATTTATCACAATTTGAATATTTTAACTCAGTGTTCTTCAGAGGAAAACTCATGAAAGCAATGGGTCATTCATCTTCCTTCTCTCTTTTTTGCATCAAGATCCCTGCACAAGAATGTTCGAAAGCAAAGGAATAGATCTTGAAAGGTAACTCATAATCTGGACTTACCAAAATTGAGGCTATGGAAATGGCAACCTTGATATCTTGGAAGGATTTCTTTATCTCTAGTACCCATTCTATTTTAGTCCCCTTTTTGAGTAAATCATTGAGGGGGCAAACAATCTCTGTGAAACCACTTATGAATTTGCGTACAAAGTTGATCTTTCCAAAGAAAGATTTCAATTCCTTTCGACTATGAGGAGGTGCTAACTTCAAAATAGACTCAACTCTATCTGGATCAATGGAAATTCCAACTTCAAAAATGACATGTCCCAGGAGCTTCCCTTTAGTAATACCGAACGAACATTTCTTGGGATTGAGCAATATGTCATACCTACGATATCTATTGAGTACCTACCTTAGTTCAGCAATATGAGTACTTCGATCTTTTGAAAAGACAGTCAAGTCATCCATGTAGATGACTACACACATGTTTATCAATCCTTTGAAAGCTTCATCCATTGCTCATTGAAATGTAGCTCCCTCATTAATCAACCTGAAAGGCATCCTTCTGTAGGCAAACGTTCCCCACTTGGTTGTGAAAGCAATCTTTAGCCTATATTCTTCATCGACCATCACCTGGTTATATCCTAAGTAATTGTCTAAGAATAACATCATCTTTGAACCATTAACGATTTGCAACACTTCATCTAATGATGGTAGTGGGTAGTTATCCTTCTAAGATGCCAAGTTCAAGTTACGAAAGTCAACACAACGGCAAATCTCTCTGGTCTTTTTCTATACAAGGACCAAATTTGCTACCCAGGTGGAATGATGGATAGGAAATATGATCTTAGCATCTAGTAGTTTTTTGACTTCTTTCATAATCAATGGTTCAATTATAATATTTATCGATCATTGTCTTTGTCGGAAAGGTTTAGCATCTGGTTTCAACAGGATGTCATGTGTGATAATCTCAAGATCATAAGTCTTTAACTCTTCATAGCTCTAGGCAATAACATCTTTATACTCAGTGAGCAACTTTAGCATGTCATCCCTTTCCTTTTGATTGCATGCTTTCCATATTTGTACAATTTTTGGTTCTTCATCAGTACCTAAATTATACGAGTCACATTCTTTGATTCCTTTCTCTTGAGTTTCCCTTCTATTGAGTGTTGATTCGTCATGATCAAAGATGCATTCAAGTTCAACCATCCCTTTCAAAATATTGTTGGTTTTCAAATTAAGGATTCCATCATCATCCTCAAGCTCATCATCTTCGAGCTTGTCTTCAGGTGTATCATCAATCTATTATCCTTGGAAATGGCAACTGCACATAATAAACTCGAGGATATGTTGATCATCTTGAAAGACCTGAAAGTTTGTGATATTGTCGGGAATGGTAGGAATGAAAACTAGCTCAACTAAGAATCTTTTCAACTTTGTTCTTTCTACTAGTTGTAAATCACTAGCTGAAATAGCAAGGTCATCTGCCACCACATTCTTTCTTCTTGGAATGGATTTGATGTTCAGAGCTTCAAAGTCATCCATTATATCCCATACCCTTTTCCTATAAGCGACTAATATTTTGTCATTGCATGAGTATATGGATTTTACTTGTCTTATCACTAGTTGAGAATCCCCTTCGATTATAAGAGTAGTAACTCAACTTTACAATCCAAAGAGAAGCCCTGAGATCAAAGCTTCATATTTTGCACCATTATTATTACATCTAAAATGCAATCGATATGCGGCATAGTAAGACCTACCTTTTGGGTTGATTAGCTCAATACCTCCACCAGCTCCTAATTTGCATCTAGAACCATCAAAGTGGAGTGTCCAAACTACATTTTCCTTGGGTTTTCTAACTTTGTGTTTATTCATCCTTAACTTTTCTTTTACTTGAGCCTTGAATGACTGTTTCTTGGGGACCCATTATAACTTTTCTCGTGTAGGGCTTGATGAATCTTCTTCATACCCCATGGATAGAGGAAGAGTGTTTTTTTCTTGCTTGTCCTGAATTTCCCCTATTAGCTCATTGATTTGTTCAACTTTAGGTTTAGGATGAATGACTACTGAGGTCCATCCTTTACCTTTAACATATCATCTTCTTCTCTGAGCTTTTATCATCCCAAGATGAAGAGAAGATAAACCTCCACCATTTAAAGAGGTATCACTATATGATGCATTTAAATCTTCACTTTCCTCTTCAGTTTTCTCAATAAGGTTGGATGAATTCACTAAATCTTGACTTTGGATAATTTCATCACTTGATGTCTTTGTACTTTTGTTTCCCATTATTTGTGTCAAAACCTTTGCTACTGCTTCTTGGCATGCTAAACATTTAAACTCTGAATGACTAACTTTGTGCAATTGAAAAAATCTTGGAAGGAGGACGATACTGGGGTCAGCTTCCTCTCCTAAACACTGTAGATTCGTCACCATACTTTCTATGAATTGTGTCACGATCTCAATTTTGGGTACCAACACCTTAGGTTCTTCATTTTGATCTTGAGATGTCTTGTTTGGGACCATGTCCAATGCCATAACTTTGTACAAACCCAAGTCAGATTGTAAGAATGCTACCTCATTTGAGGCATTGTAATCCGTGTTCATTGTTTTTAGTTTGGGCTCGGCATCTATCTTGATTTGATTGTTCAAACCTTTCCATGGTAACCATAATTGAGTGAAATCTGTAGAGAACCATCCTCTAAGACTTTTTTTCCATTCTCTACTCAGGAGTAATCCATATGTTTTCGAGATTTCCAACACATGTATGTCAATAATATCCTGGATCCAAGGATCAATTGTTAGCTATATCTGAACATCTTTCAATACTCTAATGACTTTCACCTCTATTTTATCCAATTGTATTACCACTCGATTAGAGGGTTGAGGATTAAGTCCTAGCCTTTGAGCTATTGATAATGGCATCACATTACACGAAGCTCCTGAATCAATAAGACAATTGTGAAGATTCTTTCCATATATCCTTATGCTCAGCAAAAATTGGGGTACCTCGACTTTGTCCTTGAACATAGTAGGCATTGCTTATGCAGCATTTACTTGACGCGACACCATCTTTTTAGGGAAATTATTCATATTATGGGAAACCTTTGTATTATCTAGTATCTTCATGAGTCCTTCTCTTTGTTGTGGACAATTTTGCAACATGTCAAACATGGACATATTGGCTTTTTCTTTCTTCAGGTCTTCAACTGCATTATATTTTTCAATAGACCAAGTAGGGTTCTTTAGTATTGTTGGTATGTTTACTTGATTATGATACTGTGGTCCTCCTTGGGCTAGCCTTATCGGTGGTGGATTGTTGCTTGCTCTTGGATCAGGTGGGGTTGTTTGCAAACTAGGAGGAATTCCATCGGTCAAGGGATCCTTTTTGTTTTTGAGATTATATGTATTTCAATTATCATTTCGAAAGCCAAACATCTGATCATGTTGAAGATCGAGTTCTTGACTAAAGAGGAATGATAATTATTTGCTTGTATGTTGTTTCACTTGTACATTCTATGTAGAATCATAAGATTCTAATAGCATTGCATTGAATTAAACAAGAGGAGGATTATCATTCATTGGTGGGTTTTGATTCACATCCCGATTTCCATTGTAGTACACACCATCATTGCTAGGCATATTTTGGCCATCATCATACTGATTAATATCAGTATACTGAATGTTTTTGTTATCAGTAGGAATGCTTCTATTTTTTGGTCGAGTGTTCCATTTTCAGTTTTGTCTTTAGAATCCATTTTTGCGATCAGGAGGATTGAAATTGTTTCCTCTGTTGTTGTTTCTTGCATTTTTGTTACTGTTATTGTTTAACTGAGACTTCTTCTTTAGACTCTTGAACTATGAGTCTAGGAGTCAGAAAAAGTAGGGGGTCCCCATTCCTAGTGAGGACTGGGGTGTGTGTTGTGGATACCCCAACATGCCTCTGCCACCTGCTACTCTTGCTCCTCCTGGAGGTGACGGTATGGGGTAGAGTTAGACACTCTATGCTTGACTCTAATTTTGATCTCTAGCTATGTATTGACTGGTGTGCCAGCACCACATGTATCATTTTTGATCAATTGCACTTGAGTAGCACCCATTTATGTATTGATCCATTATTTTGATATATATATACACATACGAGATCTTGAATTGAGTATCCCTGTGTACATGTCATTGTCTATTTTGAGTGGAAGTAGGAGATGGAGGAACATAAGGTCCCAATATGGATGGAAGACTTGAAGGTTCTATCTTAGATGGGTAGGGACCAAGGATAGATTTGGAAGATGTGAATGGATCATGAGTAGGGATATTAGCATCTTTAGGGTGAGAAACATGACCAATGCCATCAATAGTTTTATGAGTAACTATTATAGGAGAAATACCTTTTACAAGAGTATTTAAAGCTTGACCATAGTTTGGAAGTGAATATAGAAAAGTAGGACATGAGGGTGAGGGAACACTTTCCTCAAAAGGAATTTTAGGTAGTATAGGAAAATTATCCTTCTCTTGGTCTTTAATAGTCTCCTTAGGGATGGTGGAAGGAATATCTTGATCTTGCTTAGTAGAGGTGCATGACATGGGAGATGGAGGACTATGTGACTCTTGAGATGGAGGCACGAGATCTTGGAAGATTTGAAAGGGGATGAATAAATCTTGTTCTTGATCAAGACTTGTTTCTTCATCATTTAAGTGGTCCTCTTGACATGAAACCAATTTTGAGGATGAGGGAGTATCTAAATCTATATTCAAACATATTTCTAGAGTCTCCATAATAGTCTCTTTAAGGGACAATGGAGGAATAGTTGGAGTGGGGATAATAGGAGGAGCAACACATGGAGGTTTTGGATCTTTGGTTTGAGTAGTATGGGAGAGGTTTGCAGCTAAGTCAAGATTAGCTTGAATTTCCTTTAGAGACAACCTTTGAGGGTACACATAGTCAACTGGGAGAGTAGCAAGCTCTTTGTTTGGTGAATATGCTTTGGAAAGATTGGACACTTTAGATGGTGAATGTATGTCAGAAGAAGTAGAAGTTGCATTTGAATCATTACTAGACATGGTTTCATAAGTTTGATCCTTCTTGAGAGTAGAATGTTTAGTAGCTGAGAGCTTAGATTTTTGAATTATGCCATTATCAAAGAGATCTTGGATCTTGTTTTTCAGCTCCTTACAATGTGAAGTTTTATTTAAATTATGTCTTTGATTGGCACAATAGTTACTCATAAAGGAAACTCCCACCAAAGAAACATTAGGTAAAATAATGAGTTTTTCTTCAAGAAGTTCTTCCAAGGTTAATTCGTAAGCTTTTCCCAAAGGTGTGAAATCATGCCTTGGTTTAAATTCCCAAGGTTTGTTTTCAAAGATATTCCTAGATTTCTTGGGTTTTTGTGAAGTGTTCTCAGATATCTTAGATTCAAGATCACAAGAATTTGATTTTTGGTTTTCATAGAAGGAAGGATAATTTTCTCTCAAGGAGAATTTGTTCAATGATGTTTCATCTTCCTCCTTTAGTCTTTGAATTTGAGCACTCATTGATTGGATTTGTTGCTTCATGTTTGCAATAAGTAGCTCTTCTTCCTCACTAGGAACATTGAATTTAACACATTGGTTATTAGCCATTTTGATGTACTATGTTTCAAGTAGTGACAGCCAAGTTTTAGAACATAAGCCAAGTTGCCACAATCATAGACAATGACAAAAAGAAAAAGCTTAGACAAGGACTACACTAGAACGTAGTCTCAGAAAATCAAGATGAGAGTGCAGTATAATAAGGTATGAATTGTCTGGTTTGAAGGCTAGAATAGCCAAAGATTATGACTATCATGACACGGAGTACAACAAGAACTAAAGGAAAAGAGCAAAATAAATGAGAGACAAGACTAGTTAAAGTATAGATAAAAATTCATTAGCTATGAGGGATGCCACTATTTGGGACTATTTTTAGATAGAAAAACAATAAACCAATGTGAGAAATAGATTTGGTACAGAGCACAGATAGCTCTAACAAATTAACTTGATAGTTTAGACTCAAGATCTCACGTAAAGATCCTCTAAGAGGTGTATGAGAAATTGCATAGGGCCATGCAAAGACTTAGGACAATATAAGAATTTTTCACAAGGATGTGCTCCAGGCTGCACAAAGAAGTGCAAGGTTTGACAACAAAATAAGGACACTAAAGCTAGATCCCACATGGAGATGTGCAACTATTTGTGTGAGAACCTAGATAGAGCCACACGCAAAAGTGGTAGGACAACAAGTATTCACACAAAAGTTTGCAAACTATGTGCAAAAATGGAAACCAAACTAACAACTGAACTAGATTTTGAAAAAAATTTGAAGATTTTAGACAGTTTTGGATAGATTGTTTATTCATTTGGTAAATTTTAGACAAATAGCAAAGGTTTATTTTCAAGTGTTTAAACAACATTTGGTTTTGAACAAGACAAGTGTTTTTAACAAGACATGGGAAGCAAGCAGTAGTTGAATACAATCCAATTGAGGGCAAAGCAACTCAGAGGGATAGGGGAGTCTTGACTTTTAGTTTGTTTGAGCAAGTTTGGACATGTTTAGGACTCGACAACAAAAATGCTTTATCCTTAGAAATAGAAAATGGTAGAGAAGGAAAAACCTTTTTACCACATCTTATGTGCATGCGTGTACCTCACACAGTCATGTCACCCCCTAGAGGGCGCTTGTGTTTTTGGTATATTCAAAGGACTCAATAGTATATGTTGAATGAGCACCCTTGTAGTAGGGGATGAGAATGTATACCACCTTCAAACATCTAGTAGCATGCCTATGGTGAATTATACAAGAGAGATTCTTCCCCCTCCTTGCACAAAGATTATGCCTCCTTTCAGAGGTGAACCGGGTAGCTTCTAACTAAGAGGTTTTTACTTGGCTTCCATTTGAATTAATCCTCGGTGGCTCCACAAGTAGAGTTGAGGCTAGCAGCCCACACCAACATCTAAAAGTGCACACTACTTTCTTACCAAGCTAGGGGCCGATGCCGACTAGTGCATAGATAGAGCTTCCCCTTGATATGCGATATCAAGAATCAAGGGGAAGAAATCAATCCGAAATCTTGATTATAGTGAGTTGGAATCTCTAGCGAAAGGAGTGTGCTCACTTGGGTCATTCTTGGACATTGGATCACTTTGATAGGCCCTCTAAAGGATTAACTCAAACTAGTGGTTTGATCGTAAGGGTCAAAGTTTCTGATTTCCCCCAAGGGGAAAGAGCATACTCCTCTCCCTTACTTTCTCACCCAAACACCCAAAACAAGTTAATTACCGACTTTGCCTAATCAATCCAAACTTATTCTTCCTTAAAGATTTGGATTCCCTTAAAATAAAATCATCATATTATCATAGAAGAGAACAAGTACTAGAGAACCACTAAACTGCTTGCCTTCTTCGGAATGTCATCTTTCGAAAGTGTTTAGGTTTTTGATTCACCCTTGGTCATGACCTCAAAGTGGTGAAGAGCATAATCCCCTATTCTTCTATCTTGCACCCTAAGAAGTTCACAAGCCCCTAATTAATCTAGTTTGGAAAGCAAGAAAAGGAGACATAATGTTTTGTGGGTTTGAAATTTGGTCTTCGTCAAACGTATCTTTGATAGTGTCCTGTAAGAAAACTGTTAGTTCATGTTTGGGAAAGTTTGTGTAAAGGAGTCTTCATCAAACGTCCTGTAGAAAACTATTAGGATGCAAAATAAATCATAAAAATTGAAATGAAGATGCTTCAGAGAAAAAAAGTTAGTGAAAATGGAAGCTTAACTATGGGAAAATAAAATTTAACTTTTTTTGTTCTTTTTTATACCCATAAAAAAGCTTAGAAAATGCTAAAACCTATTAAAACATCAAAAGTCAAAATTCATTTTTTAAAAAAAAATTATTATTTTATTTGAAAATTTGGAAAAAATTGTCTTTTGTATTGTTGTTGCAAAATTTTGCGCAAAATCTTTCACAGACCTACGTGAAATCTTGCATAGACTCATGCAAAATGATGTACAGACCCACGTGAAATCTTTTACTATCTCGCACAAAATTGTGCGCAAGGTCATGCAAACTCTTTTATAGGTCCACACAAAGAAATAAGGTGTCGCGTAAAGAAAATAGGTGTCATGCAAAGTTTCAAGTGCTTAGGCACTTTCTCGCACGACCCGAAAAGAATCCTCACACAAAGATTTTGGATTCTCACGTGAAAATGAATAGTCTCGCGCAAAGATTCCTGATTCTATATGGAATAGTACGGATAGAGAACATGAAAATGATTTTAAAAATGTAGAAAGAGGCTAGAAAAGTTGATTTTCTCAACCCCACAGTGGGCGACAAAAATGTATGTATGAATATGTGGCCTTTGTTAACACACACACTTCAACATAGTCTTTATATGAGGATTCATCCTGGAATGAACATTAGATTGTCCATCCAAAAATCATCCGACAAGTCAACCTATTGCCTTCTATCTAAAGGGATTTTTCTTGTTAATATCCTCAGAATTGAGGTGCGAGCAACTAAACCTTCTAAGAACAAAGGATTTGAAAATGAGATATGCAAACTAGTCTAAGAACATATAAAAGAAACTATGCTAAAGATGTATGCATATTAGATCTAGATGAGAATTAAGCTAACAATGAAAATCTATGAGAATGTAATAAGCCTAAATGAGTATGCAATTTGGCTGCAATTCGATGCAAATTCTAATTCCTCCTCCAAAATGAAGAAATGAGGGTCTCTTAAATAGACTTTCCTAGAAACCTCCGATGGTTGATATCGATTTCAATCAATGGTCAAGATTGAAGATGAAGTTCAGTCATAAAGGAAGATTCCCAAATCAAAGGGAGTTAATTTGCTCAGATCTAAGTGTAAGAGTTAGTCAAGTCAGATAGACTTTAGTGTCAGAGTAAGTGATCTGAGTCATTTCTAATTTGGTCAACAGTGAACTTGGAATTTCCCTTTTCTGAACTGAAGAGAGATTTTGGAGAGATTTCTAATTTAATAAAATGAGATATGTTCTCATAAATATATTTTTTTATTAATTAAATAATTCTATTTAATTAATTAGAGACATTTTTCTTATTTAATTAAATAACTTTATTTAAGTAATTAGGAATGGCTTCCCATTTAATTAAATAATTTTGCTTAATTAATTAGAAGTAGCTTCTCCATTTAATTAAATAATTTTGTTTAATTAATTAAAAATAGGTGTATTTATTATATTAAATTAATTTAATTCCTTAGTACATTGGCCTTAGGAGATAATTTATAAAAATAAAGTATGAATACTTTAGATTAAATTAAATTGAAATCAAATCATTTTAATGTGGCTAATATGAATCAGTACTTTAGGAATTAAATAAAGAGTATGACGAATGTAGATTTAAGTTTTCTACATTTGACAATTAAGTCAAGTAGTGAGTAGCAGAATAAGAATTGCCTAGTGACATAGGACTTTAGAATCGATAAGAAATAGACCATAATTGGTGATCGTGGTAATAAGCCAATTTTGGGGTAGTACAATACACACACACACATATATATGTGTATATACATATATATGTATATTTGTATATATACATACATATACATATATATATGTATATATACACACATAATATATATATGTATACATGTGTATGCATGTAATATGTGTGTACATGTGTATATATGTGTACACACACATATATTCTCTGTTAGATAATTGATAATTGAAAGGGGGAAGGGGGAGGTGGGGTGAATCAATTATCCTACAATCCCTTCAAAAAAATTTAGTACAAAATAACATTCATAATTATCATAAACTTTCACCTGTTGTATCCATTCAACTTCTCATTTAATCCATTCAAACACTTTACTGAACTATTCATTAACTATTTTGTGTTAACCAACTAACAGTAATAAAACTTAGTTATTACTGATCATCAGCTTAGTAGTTATCAAGTTATAGTAAAATGAAAATAACATGTAATTAACTTGCAACATAACAAAATTAACATATTTGAAACCAATATTTTAATGTGGAAATCCTATGAAGGAAAAACCACTTGGGACCAACAACCCATAAAAATGTTTCACTCTTCTAAAGTGAGGTTTGTTAGGAGCCAACCTTGTTAAAGGTTATAAGCACATTGTTAATGTGATCTTTTTAGAGGATTTTTTTTGATGAATAGTCCCATCCTTATATTAAAATAAAAATAAAAAAATTACATATTCACAAAAAAAGAGGCTAGGGGATATAGGATCACCCCGTGAGTTCATATGGCCATTGGCCAGAAATCATCTATTCATCAAAAAACTATAGAAAATAATAGAAAACAAAGAAATCCTCAAGCTACTAGCACAACACCAGCCAAGAAAGGAGGATCCTTATCATTAGAGCCCACCCAAAAGTGGGGAGAGTAGATGGCTTGGGGGGGGGGGGGGGGGGGCAACCATCATTTGTAGTAGCAACATTATCTTCATCTTTCTCTCCCTCAAGCCTGAGAGGAGAAATGGCTAAATCTAGCCAAGGAAACACTCATTTGGGGTCCAAGTGAGTAGAGGGCTAACTAGTAGTTGGAGAAGGAAGAGGATCCATTGGGAACCACCCCAAGCTAGACCTCTAGGGAGGTGAGGCTGAGTGGTACCAAACAATGGAACATCCAAAAGTGTAGCACCAACCAAAAGCACCACCACTAGGAGATCAGTGCTATTGAGAGTGAGGTGTACATGAGTAGTGACTAGAATTGCTACATCCTTAACAATGATTGTGAGGAGGGGTATGATAGCTAGAGGCCAAATTTGGCAGAACACGAGCAACCATATAGGGGGCATTACCCCAATGAGCCAAAAGCTGCTATAAGTGTGCCACCTCTAGAGCAACTTTATTTGTTTGTACTTGAATATACAACATGACATTGTTATAAATACATGCTTTAAAGTACATAGCCACATTATTGTAAAGTGTGTTGTGAGCATTAATGACTACATTGCAATCTTTCCAAATGGTAAATAAGATCTCCAATCTAAAAGCATTCCATATCTAGGCATATTTGAAGGGAATCAAGGTATTATCAACCAAAAGAAGCATATGCCAAGAAAAAGGTTCTAGGTGGAAGGGGTGAAAGAGATCATGGATCTATCACTAGTAACACTGAGCCCATCTATAGAACCAAAAAATGTGCAAAAAGGACTCTGGTTGACTACAAAAAGGGCAATGGGGGTTAGAAACTCCCAAATGCTGCAACCAAGAGCCCAAAGGAAAGCCCTAGAAAAGAATACAATAGGAAAATTCCACAATTTTGGGTCAGTAATGGTGTGCCACACAATGGAGAACCTATGACCCCAAGTGCAATGTGAAGATTGCAAATGCCAACGTTGGTTGAGAACATCAACCATGGGCAAGTGAGGAACCAACCATCGGTAACCTAGCCTAGGTTTATAGCTAGTTACCAAAGTGTTTGGATACCACTTCCAATCTTTCCACCAAGGGCAAGAAGACTAAATGCCTACTTTGTGTAACAAATGTGAAGGCACCACAGAAACTAGAAGATCAAAAGTCTACCAATTTGAACGAGTGAGACAAAATTTCTCTCGCATGTCTTCCCATGAATGCAAGCTCATAGTTACTTTGGAGAAAAGATCTTTATGGGTCCTTATGATGTTTTCAAAAAAATGCAGAGCACTAGCCTTGTGCACCTTAGCTAGGGGAACACCTTGTATAAAAAATAAAGGTGACCACCAAAGATTATGTTGGTTCAAGGAAATCCCATCTTTGAATCCTTTACCAACCTAGCGAAGCTAGGGCTTAACTACTTCCTAGGCTTTCCAAACACTCTTGGCAACAAAAGTACCCTAAATTTAAATAGGTTTAGGGGTAATTAGAAGGGTTTGAAACCAATCCCCTTCTAGGCTAGTCAGTGAACTAGAAAGCCTGAAGAAATACAATGTCTTAATAGAATCTTTCAAGCTTCATTGCCAAAAAGAACTCAAATCACCCATTTGGCACATAAAGTAGTACCTTTCTTTTAGGTGGACAACAAGCCAAGGCCACCAGAGTCCTTGGGAAGATAATAGAAATCCCAAGCAACTCTATGAAAGCCCTCTTGAGAAGTATCTAATACCCAAAGGAAGTCATGTAAAAGGCACTCAAGTTTGAGGTACAAGGCCTTTGATAGAGCCTAATAGGAAGAATAATAAACATGGGTGGCAGCTAGCACTTTGGAACAAATCTAGAATTTTCCTACAAGTGAGAGAGGTTTGGTGATCCAATACTCTAGCTTCTTCTCTATTTTGGCAAGAACCATATTCTAGAGCTCAAAAAATGAGGCTTGGAATGTGAAGGGGATACCTAGAAAATGAAAAAATTCACCATGTTGAATTTATTTCCATTGGTATTTCTCAAGACAAGTAGGATGAGGAAGGTAAGACTATCTGTAACAAAGGATTTTGTGCCATTGAATGGTAGACCTTGAAGCAAGACAAAATGTGTCAAGACATTGCAAAGTGGAGGAAACATTCTCTTCATCTTGTATGCGAGTGAGGAAAGAGTCATCTACAAAATGACCATTCACAAGTTGATTAGGGGAATCCAAAAGGGAAATATCTTAGACCCTTCTTTGGCAGATGACATTTACAAGAAAATACCCAAAACCTTCTACTGCCAAGATATATCATAAGGGGGCTAGAGGGAAGCCTTGGAAAATTGAACAATAAAGCCCAAATGCTTGAGACTGATAGCCATTAATGGAGATGTAAACAGAGGAATCTCCAAAGAGCATTTGGATTGACTACAAAAAGGTAGGGCCAAAACCAAGAGCCTAAAGCATGGCCAGAATGAAAGGCCACTCAATCTTGTCATAAGCTTTAGCAAAATCAATTTTGAGAAAGATGGCATGTTGGTTGGAATGACGAGCCCATTCCATCCCTTTCCACACAACAATTATATTATTCAAGTTATAACAAGACTTGATAAAACTCATTTGTTTAGGGCAAATGATCTAAGGAAGAAGATGATGGATTTTGAGGAAGAGAGCCTTGGCAATGATCTTATAGGAAACATTCAACAATGTGATGGACCTAAAATTGTAGATGTCTTCAGGATTGCCCACCTTAGGTATGAACTTAATATTCCCTTTGTTAATAAGATTACTTAGAGAATGAGAATTATATGCGTTGATATAAACCTTATGTAGGTCTAGATCAATCTCATCCCAAAATGCTTTGTAAAATTCACAAGGGAAGCCATCAAAACCAGGGATCTTATCATCTACCATGGAGAAGATAGCTTCCTTGAGGTCCTCCAAAGTGAGCTTTTTCTCATAGAATGCATATTGTTCTAGAATGAGTTTTTTAGATGTGACAGCCAAACAAGCTTGCAAGGCTTGGTCCTTGGCCATCGAGGGACCCTTGAAAATGTTTTCATAGTGGCAAACAAAGGCTTGAAGAATATTAGGAAGCTCACAGAGGGTATGTTGACCCTCTCGAATGTGCTTGATCCCCACCATAGAGTGGCATGCCCTTAATGCATTAAAAAATTCCTTGGAAGCTTAATCACCAACCTCCAACCAGTAAAGACAAGCTTTGAGTTGAGCTCCCCAGGTAGCATAATTGTCTACAACTTGTTTTTGATGGCAAAGGTTGGCAAGCTAGACCTGGATATATGTATCAAATGAATTCATGGTAAGAGCTTCAGTGGCCATACGAAGATCTTTGATAGTAGCCTCATAGGATCTCTTGTGGTATGTAGCCAATTACCTCCCATAAATGTGAAGAAACCTCATAGTACAAGTGATGACATCATTCCACTAGTGGATCCACCCATAGGATGAGTGGGGCCTAGGTTCAAGGTTCCAAGTTTGTAAAATATGGGTGGTGGTGGGTGGACGGGACAACACAAAAGTATTAAGGTAAAATTGAGTTTTACAATTACGAGGAGGGGTAGAATGCTAGGTAATGGAGAAGTGGATTGGAAAATGGTCCAAAAGAGTCATGTTGGGGAGTGGAGTGACTGGTAGTAGACTCATGTGAGAAAAAGAAAAAAAGGACTGAGTAGAAATCATAGCATGGTCCAACCTTTTAAGGACCTTGTCAGCTCTTCTCAAAAAATGGACCATGTGTACCAGATGCCATCAAAATGGTGGCGATGAACATTGGGATAAAAAAGATCCAACTTGTTTTGCATGTAGAACCAAGCTTCTCACTCACTAGCTAACCATTTAAAAGGCAAAAGGCCCACTTTATTAACAACTAGCTCAACCATATTAAAATCCCAATAGAATAACTAGGTGGTAGGTGGCAAAGAATCAAATAGCCACCTCCACAAGTGTGAGTACTCAATTGCATCATTAGAAGCATAGATATTGATAATGCAAAAAGAATGATTTTGAAAAGACAATAAAATCCAAACTACTCTCTACATGGGGTTAGAACCATGAGAAATTAAAAAAGGAGAAAGTTGAGGGGAGAGGAGAGTGACTACACCACCTTGACTAGCTTCATGTTAAGAAGAAAAAAAAACACCATCCAACCATATCACATGACGAGCTAAGTTGAGAAGGAACCCAAAGACTTTAACTTCTTGTTAACATAGAATATCAATATTGCTAAGTCTATGCTTGGTATCACAAACAAAATACTTTCTAGGGAGGTCTGTTAGCCCCCACACATTCCATGAGAGAAAATTCATCATAAAATAGCTTTCATATTCTCCTCATCCTCAAGCAAGGAAAAACTATTATGAAAGAAAGTGGAGAGTTCAAACAAAGAGTCGCCCAAAGTGATGGCTCCTCACTTATTATCTTCAGGGCTGCATGAGTGATGGGGAGATGAAGAAGAAATCATAGAAGCTACTTGAGGCACCCAAACCTAGGTAGCTTGAACCTCTAGCCTAGTTGTCCCCTATGATGTAGGGTTTGAAACAGGTAGTGGAAACACACCCAGAGGAGCCTCTGGTGCTAAGGTCACAAGAGGAGCCACACTAGAACTAAGTTAGCTAGGTTCTTGAGAAATAGGGTTTGGCTTAGCAACACCCTTGCCTTTCTTGATAACTATCATCCACTCATCTTTTTTAATAGCCAGAGCCAGCTTAGGCTCCTATATTGGAGAGTGATTGTGCTCAAGAAGAGGACTCCTTGATCGTGTGACTCGCAAATTAATAGTGAAAACAAGTATTTGAGAGATTCAAGTAAATAACCTTTTGAGAAAAGGTGGTAGCACCAATTTAAATTTTCATAATCTCTTTAAGGTCCCTAGAAAGGTTGACCTCAACACAGATCCTCTACTAAGGATGGGCATTAAAAAATTTGTTTGGTTCCACTCAAATGACTTTGCCCATAGTTTGGGAAATTTCAATGAGAAAAGGCTAGCAAGGGATGGGTAACCTAGGGAACTCTACCCAAACTAGAACCCTAAGTTTTTAGTCATCCAAGATGCAGAAGTATTGAGACCATCTCTAGAAAACAAGCAAAGACAAGTGAACTATCCATGACCCATGGCTGAAAAGACTCTTAGCCTAAGAGGGGTTACCAAAACAAAACAAGAAGAAACCATTGGTGAGGTTCTGGATCTCTTCAAGATGAGTCCATTGGGGAGACTAGGCTCTAGATACCCATTCATGCAGTGTGCTTTTAGATGGAGTGTGACCCACAAAATACTCAATAAGGGTTTGGGTTCTAGCCATTGGCAATAAAATTCAAAAGAATAAATATTTAGAATCAAGTCAAGAGAGGAATTACCTCGTGAAATACCTTGGGTACAAATTTGTGTGGGTGTTTTCTTAGTGGGGCCATTATTGCATGCAGTAGTAGCTCCAAAACCAGTAGTAACTACTAGGCTGGAGAGGGCCAAGGTCATTATAAGCTTTAAAAAAATGCTGCACTAAATGTAGAATGACAAGTAGTAATGCAGAAAGGGCTTAGATGTAGACCATACAAACCCTAGCAGAGCTCATTGCACATGTAAGACTTTGTGATTTTCCTACCCTACATCAAGTAAAGCATCGAAAATAAATGAAGTTTTGAAATTGGTTAAGGGATTTAAAAAAAATATCATCTATACCTTATCACTCCTTGATCTTGTGTAAAGAGTGGCCTACTCTAAAGGACTTACAAACAACACTAATTGATGTTACCATATAGGATTTCATAGTCTTGTTAGGTCCACTTGATCTATGATATTTTTTTCTACAATAATTAAAAAGTAACATTTGTAAAAATTATCTATTTAGGTATAGCACTACCTTGCTTGTTTAGATCTCCTTTCTATTCTTATCTTTGTTAGATCTTTATCTTTTGATCTTCTTTCTCCATTTTATTTTTTGGTTGATTTACTCCTTTTCTTTCTCCTTCCTCAATTCTACTTAGTTCATGTATTTTAATTATCTTCTTTTCACTTTAACAACTTCACATTCATAACAACATTATCATCACTTAACTAGCTTCCAACTAGAAATATAATTCATAATGTTGGTGAAAATATTTTTCTTTTCTAATGAAAATGAGATGATATTTGCAAAGGGAATACTAGTTAGCACACCAATTGTTTTGTTGAATCTTTGTCTTTTGATCTTCTTTCTCCATTTTATTTTTTGGTTGATTTACTCCTTTTATTTCTCCTTCCTCAACTCTACCCAATTCATCTAGTTCAACTATCCTCTTTTCACCTTTAGCAACTTCACATTCACAACAACCTTATCATCACTTAATCAACTTACAACTAGAAATACAATCAATAATGTTGGTGAACAATTTTTCTTTTCTAGGGAAAATGAGATGATATTTCTAGAGGGAATACTAACGTTCCTACAAAATAATATTGAACTCTATGCTTAATACAAATTTTCAATATTATTAGGTGCAACTACCTCTTGAAAGATATTCTTTAATTTCCTGTTATGAGAGAATGTCTTCTCCTAATTATTTTTACTAGAAAACACTTAAAAGGTTATAACACTCAATTCAACAATATGAAGATAATGTGTAGTTTGAAAACCCATTCAAATTTAATAGCAACAATCATTCACATGATTATATATTATTATGAAATCCAATTGTAACTCTCGTTTTCTTCCCTCACTTTCTCTTTACTTCAAAATAAGATCCCGTCCATAATAAATTAAGAGCACTTTCACATGTAATCTCTTTCCACAAGAAAATAAATCACAATTTCGATAATAGTATCTATCTAAAAATCTCCAATCATAAAAATGCCATAATTTTATAATCCTTATCAAAAAAAATTTATAATTAAAAAATATAGATAGTAACAAAAAATAGTCTTGTACTGTATCTATTGAGATTCGACCCTTTTCAAGTAGCTAGTTATTACATATATATATCCTTCTTGGGACTAGATAAACCATGATCCAAAATTACCTCACCAGGAGTTAATACTTTTAAAGCTACTTTACTAACTCCTAAAGAATGATAAAGTAAAGAAAATTAAATATGGCATGCATTTCCAACTAGATAGCTCTAGGTGTCATCCATTCTTAGGGTTTCTCCATAGTAGTAGCAGCAAGTTTGGTTGATTTCAAGTTCTCATATGTAGCAGTGAAGGCAAAAATAATTGCTAATGAGGCAGACCAAGATATACAATCCTCTATTTCCAAACATCCTTTTCTTTATGAAGTTTTCCAATATTTTCTTCATGCATTTCTAGGTGTTTCTAAGTATTTATCATCATGGCTTCTATGTGAGCTATGTTAGAGAAATCCTACTTTGTTGGCATTTTCTTTTTTTTCATCTCTAGGAACTTCTTATGGAAGTCTCTGATAATCTCTTCACTAGGAGAGATTGAATTTTTCCTTCCTAATCCCATTGATTATGGAACCTTTTTAGGTCACCTTGGATAATGTCATCAATGTATTCAAGTCTACTAAGAAATGGTTTGATTTCAAAAATATCTTGTGTAATAGCTTCATTCCTCCATTCAATACAATCCTTGATCATATGGAAGGTTTCTTCATCCAACCCTATCATTTTCCATTCTAGGAGGAACTTCTATGAAACATACTCTTGCACCTCATTCATCCATGAAACCTTCTTGAACAAATTAAATGTTTCTTTCTCATGAACATCAATGTTTGACTTGATCTTCCTGATCATGTTAGCAATTCCCTTTTGTGCTTCATTCAGGAGGTCTATCTACTTCACTTGATCATCTTGGAAAAACTAAATCCATTCTTCAAATGTTTTGGCAACCGTCTTTCTCTTCTACAAATTATCTAAAAATAATTGAGTAAATAGAGACTTAACAACAATGATAGCAAACATCTCATTAAGAAGCTTCGGTTCTAGATGTAAGATAGTGTTGATGTATTGGGCCATATTCTTCATTGTTTCTTTCATATCTTATCTTTAACATCCTTCCAAACTTGGTCAGAAATCTTCTTGTTAGAGACTTTAAATATTTTCATATCCACTTCCCTTCTTCTTTTTCCAAATTCCACCTTTGATACTTGATAATCCTGAGCAGTCATCTCATTCTCACCTTTTTCTTTAGATTGCTTGGCAATCTTTGCCAACCATTGCCCTATATCTTTATCAGAATCAAGCCTAGACCCAATCTTTTCTTTCTTAGCTTTGGATGACTTACCTACACATTTACACACTAGGTCATCAATGGGTAGGGACAATGGTTCTATGCTTTGCTTCTTGATTGCTAAAGTCTCTAGCCATTTTGTTGCTATGGGATTCTTTTCTAGTGTTATGATGGTATTGGTAAGGGCAAGGGCATCCATGAAGATGCTTCTATCTTTAGTTGAGATATTTTGAATTTCTGCCATGCCTAAGATGTTTTTACTACTAATTTTCTTTGTTTTAGATTTAGCTTTAGGGGAATCCAATTCTATTAGTGTTTCTTGTCATCCTTTATCGTTGATTCCTTCCCATTTCTTTCTGGTTATCAAATGAGTTACTCTTTTGATAGCTTCCTCTTTAGGTTGAGCTTGAACCTTGGGTATGGTTGATTCAACTTCAAGTACATGTTTACCTACAATAGAAGCATTTACACCATGGTCAAAGGAAATAATTAATCTTTGAGGAGACTTCTTTTCTTTAGATTTTGAACATTTCTTTGATGGCTTGATGAAAGTTTCTTGACCTTCTTTTTCTTAGGCTATTCCTCTTTCCTTTTTAGCACATCTATAGTTCAAGTATGGTGGTCATCCTCCTCTCTCTTGTTCCAATCTAATACAGGAATTGGGAAACATTCAATGTGTTCAATGTATTAAGGGTTTATTACTCCTTTCCCATCTTCCTTTACTCCACCAGTGTCTGGGTTGATCTTGAAGGTTTTTATTTGATCCAAGGTCATCCTTGACCAAAACCTTTTTCTAATCTCAAGTTCATTAGAGAAGTTGTCTCAATATTCCTTTAAATAAGAGATATGCCTACAAGTGGATGTAACCTTCAACTTATTCAAAACCTTTCCTAGAGACATAGAGTTTTAAAATAGAGGTTAGACATCTTTGTCTACCATCGTAGCATGCTTGAGGTTTAGGTATCTATAATTATCCAATTCTATAGGAAAAAGAATTGCAGATATTTTCTTAGTGCTTTCAAAGAAGTTCTCCAAAATGATTAGTTGTTTGCATATTTCTAATAGAACAACATTATCTAAGCAATAATGAGGTAACTTAGGAGGTTTTTAATCAAAGGCACCAATTATGAGATAGGTAAACCTAGGAAACTAGATGAAATAGAAACCATAGGTTTCAACCACTTGCATGGCTTCTTCTAAAATTTTGTGGTTTCCCTTTCCTCTGAGTTCAAATACCAAGCTTCCTAAAAATAACATCATTGATCCTTCTAAATTCTTGAGAGGACTTTCTAGCCTATGAATATTTATAGTTTTGATATATTGTCATATCCTCTATCCATCATTCATGAGGAAGACCTTCCCACTCCTTTAAAACAACCAAAATGTAAATAAGGAAAGATGGCATGAAGAAAGGAGTGAAGTTAGCTAAACCCAAAAGTTGTTTATGTAATCCTTGTGCTATCAACTTAGCCCAATCAACAAATTTTTTACCTCCTAAAATTTTTTGGATGAAGAAAATATAGCCAATCCTCCTAGTGGAAAGCATGCTCATTCTCTTTTACCTTATTCAAGAGGAAGACTATATCAATGATTTCCTTAATAAAATGCTCAATAGTCAGAGGTTTGGGCAACCTTGTCCCTTTTGTCACCAGCTTTAAAAGCCAACTTTGTGCTACCAAGGAGTTTCTTCATTAAAAGTCCAAGGCTCACAGGGCCCCTTGTGAGGAGTTTTTAGAGCTAATACAACTGTTACCCTATCAATTTTTGTTAAGATTTCACCTAAATCCTTTTTTATACACCTACTTTAAGGGTCATAGTGATTTGCACATTCTATTATTAACTCAAGACATTCCATAGTAGGATGAAAAGATGTAACCTCTAACAATCTACTACTGATCAATCTCTAAGATATGGTTCCATTTTGGGCATTTATGGTTCCTTCTACTAGCTCTATTAAATTTCCCTTTTCTAAAAATGTATCTCAAATTTTAGGGAGGGAGCTCAACAAACAAGCTTTCTCAGGTTTCAGGAGTTTTGGCCAAAACAAGGTCATGTTTATTTGAAAATGAAAAATGACCCACTAAAAAAAACTATCTAAAATTCTTAAAGAGAAACCGTAAAGAGAAAAGAACAAAGAAGGTTTCTTTATACTCACTGATTTCACATGCTAAATTACTCGTACAGAATCCTTAGGAGTTTATCACTCCAGACTCCAAAATAGCAAGTTTAGGATACAACGAAGGAAAATGAGTACTTAAGGTACAAATTCTAAGAAAGATCATGAATAGATATGAAAATGTGAAATCATTAATATTCTTGTGTCATGATGTATTTGACAAGAATTTTTATTCTTTTCAGTTGATTGATCCCATAAAATTGGCACTAGATCTTACACTTGAATGACATCATCTTTCCATCGCACTCCATCCAATGATAAATTGTACTTTAACATGTGTCTTCCAATTATCACTATTATCATGATTTCAAAATCTGATCTTGGAATTGTGTATGGTTTCCAAAAATCCATTATTAAATGGTTTTAAACAAATCCTTGCAAAGAAAATAGGTGAAATTTAGTCAAAAACTAAAATATTGAATTGAAATTGAAGTTGAGAATCATCAATTTTAAGTTCAACTTCAACTTGACACATTGGTAGATTAACCATCAGAGACATACAAAAAAAGGGTTTTAACCTTTAAACACTCATACACAACTTGACTTGAACCTAAACTTGAATTGAGAAATAAAAGTTCAACTTCAACTTCAACTTTAGGGAAGAAAAAATTAAGATGCATAAAATAAGAAGCATGATTATGAGTGTAACAATTAGCTCTGAGTAGGGACTAAGACTGTGAAGGATTAAGAATAAAACAAGAATCACTAGTTTCATTGACTAGACTTGAACTGACTCAAAAGGAGGGAAACTCAAAATGACCAGCACAAAGAAAGAAAATAAGGAAAAATAATGAAAAAGGAAAATCAATATGTCCAATGCAAAAGGTCAAGGACTTAAATTTGATACAATTTTTAATCCTGCCCATTATAGGATAGGGGTAGTTAGTCTCCATTGGCATACTTTAGTCTAAATGCATTAGATCCCAGCTCTTGAGAAATCACAAAAGGTCCTTTGCATAGGCTTTCAAACTTGTTGTGATCTCCTTTGGGTGCTCTTTGTTTGTCCCATAGCAACACTTTATCCCACTCCATGAATTTTTGAGGCCTTTCTCTTTTGTCAAAAATATTTTTACTCTTTCTTGGTGCTATGTGATATGATCTACTAAATTTTCCCTTTCCACTTCTATCTTTAAAAGGTATAGAATTATTTTTTCCAAACGGTTAGTAAAAACTTCATCTTCAATCATCTTTTGTAACTTTAGAGTAGCTAATTGCAAGGGAAGTGATAGTTGTGCCTCTAATCCATGGACCATTTGAAATGGAGTCGTGCCAATAGCTCTCTTACGAGAGGTTCTATTTGCCCATAATGCTTCATAGAGTTTCTTGTTCCAATCTCTTCCTTTTTTAGTTCTTATTTGTGGACTCCACCTATTCATTACCTTGGGGAAAATAATATGATGAATGTGACAAGCGAATTCCATTATCATAACATAAGAGATGAATTTCTTAAGCTAAGAAATTTTGGGCATTGTTAGTCATTATTTTGATAGGGAATCCAAAACAAGTCAAGATGTTCCTAGTCAACAATTCACATACTACCTATGATGTAGTTTCTTTTACTAGTACTACCTCCACACATTTGGTAAAATAGTCTATGGTGGTGAGTCTATGAGTATGACTAGAAATTGAATTTGGATTAATGGGTCGGATAAAGTCCAAACTACACTACTGAAAAGGTTCTTCTATGATTACTAGCTTCAAAGGGAGAGAAACTAAATGAGGTCTACCAATGAACAATTTTCATTTTTCACCATTTTTGATCCACTTATAAGTAGACCTAAACATTTCTGGCTAGTAATAACCATTCCTTGAAATTTTGAAAGCAATCACCATGGATGAAAAATGCCCATCACAAGCTTCATTATGGAATGCTTGAAGTAGCCTTTCTTGTTGATCTACATCAACACACCTAGGGAACATTCCATCTAATCCCTTCTTGTATAAAATATTGTCAAAAATCACAAACTTAGGTGCTCTCAGTTGTAGGCTTCTTTGGTCTTTCCCTTTCAAGTGCTCTAGATAGTGTCCATAAGTCAAAAAGTACGTGATATCTTAAAACAGTTCATCTTTCAAACCTATGAATAGACAATTAGGGAAAGGTTCTTTTTTATTTTCTACCATTATCTTACAAAGTCCTTGACCTAAGGTCAAGATCGAACTCTGCACTTTAGCTTCCCATGTTTCTCTATTATTTACAACCACATCCTGCTATGTAAGGATATATTTAGTAGTCATACTAGGGACATAAACCACTGAGTGTAAATGGAGAATGTAATAGCAAAATTGCTTCACATCATTAACAATGACAAAAGCTTTCTTTTCAATGGTAGAATAGCATAACTCATGCTTCTTAAGAGAAACACTCACAAAGAAGATTAGAATTTCTTCATCCTTATCACTCTTCTAAAGGAGAATATTAAACATGGTGTGTTCAGATGCATAGTGGTACATCATGAAATCTTTCTTGAAATCAAGGTGAATTAGGATAGGAACTTTGGCTATAACTTCCTTAATAGCTTCAAATGACTTAATTTCTTGGTCATCCCATTTAAAGCTCTATTTTTCACTCAAAAGGTTGGCCACTAGTTTTGTTGTTTCAACAAAATTGGGGAAAAATTTCCTAAAAAAACTTATCTGACCAAAGAAAGATCTAAGGTCATTGCTATTAACTGGGAGACATAGTTGCTACATTTCCTTTACCCTCTCTAGACCAATTCTGATTCCCTATTTTGAGACTATATGACTCAACAATTTTCCCTTAGTAATACAAAAAATGGACTTCTTAGGATTCAAGGAGATTCCATGTTCTCTACATCTTTCTAGCACCTCTCTTACCTCCTTTAAATGCTTCTTCTATCTCCTAGAAAAGATAGTAATATCATCAAGATATATGGTAATGGTCTTATTCAATAGATGCCCAAAAGTTGAATTCATCAGACATTGAGAAGTTGCACCAGCATTTATTAGTCCAAAAGGGATCCTTTGGTAGGTGAAAGTATCCCACAATGTCATGAACATTGTCTTCTATTGATCTTCCTTAGAAACCCCTATATGGTTGTATCTAGAGAAACCATCAAGAAAAGACATTTGTAATACCCCAAAATTGGCACATTGCCATGTTAAGCCAATTCTGGTATATTTAATCAATCTTAAAGTCCTATTTTATTAGGCAAACCTTATTCTAATATTCTCTACTCAACCTAAGTGTCAAATGAAAAAAAAATCATTAATTTGTATTAACCACTTTAATTAATCCCTAAATATTCATTGAATTGGCTAAATTAAACTTTTAATTGAATTAATTGAATTATAAGTCCTAATAGTTTAATTAAATTAAATTCACCCCTTTAGCTAATATGCATAAGGAATTAAATATATTTAATTTAATTAAATACTCACATTCTAATTGTTGAATTTAATTATTTAATTTAGAATACTCAATTAAGAGGTCATATTTAATTTCTTTAAATCAAATATCTTCTCCAATATTCTCTCTTTAGTTTAGAAATGGAAATTCTCAGTTAACTGAAATTAGAAAAGGAATTAAATTAGTTAACTCCTTATTCCACTCAAAAGCAATCAGTTAACTTCCTTTTCATAAGGAAACTTTCTATTTTGACTAAATCTTCTTTAAATCTTGACCGTTCATTCAAATTGATCTCAACTGTTGATCGATTCTTGGATTCTATTTAAGAATTTCTCAATTCCTCATTTCAAATGTTGCAAATTGAAGAGTATCAAACTTATGCTAGATTGACTACTCATTTGATTTATATTCATAGCTTTGTTGATCTTTCATATTAATCTCATCTAGTTTAATATGCATCCATTTAGATTAATCATTCTCTCCTTTTTTTTAGGTTAATATTGCATCTCATATAGCTTAATCTTGTACATAATTTAGCTATAAATCCTTCATTCTAGATGTTTAGTTTCTATCTCCTTGGTCTGAGAGAAATAGAATAATAATTATAGTTAGGAGGCAACAGATTGACTTGTCAAGTTGTTTCAAATGAACAATCCAATGTTCATTCAAGAATGATTCTTCATATAATGATATTGTTGAAGTGTGGTTGATTAATAGGCCATAATTAACACTCACAACATCATTTCTAATCCAATGACTAGTTGGAGTATTTGGCCCATCATGGGTAGGGTGAAGTTGTCTTTTAAGCTTGCCTGATTAAGACTTATGAAGTCCACACAAATCCTAATATCTCCACTCTTCTTTCTCATAGGTACGCTATTAGGCACCCAAGTGGAATGATGTATTGGGAAGATAATACATGCTCTCAAAATTTTATCAATCTATCTAAAGATAGCATCTAACACCTTTAGATTGTAAGTTATTAATTTTTGCTAGAAAGATGAAGTCCCTAGTTTTAGAGGAATATGTTGTTTAAAATGCCAATCTCTAAAAGTTTTCATATTCTCATAAGACCATGAAAAAACATCTATGTACTCTTTTAGAAACTTCATCAAATGTGTCTTCTCACATTCATTACAATAGCTTCCCAAGTTCACCATCTTTAGATTTTTTTCATCACCAATATTGATCTTTTTGTAATCATTGTGCTCAACATCACTGGAGGTTGTGGTTTGGGCCATAAAACCATCTCACCTATCAAAAAAAATTTCAAGTTCAACAAACCCTTTGTGTATGAAATTGCCTTTGAGTTGCAAAATATCTTTTGATCACTCACTAGTGTTGTTAGGGAAGAACTCATGACAATCTTCTCACGATCCTTCAAAATAATTGGCAGTGAAATTATCTAAACTTTGTAAGAAAGCACTGATATGAGCATTATCTCTGAATATGTTCCATGAATGATTATTATTAGGTACACTTGGCCAATGTATAATCTCTATGGTGTAGCTATCACACACAAACTCTGGGTGTAGAATCAATAAGGACACTAACACTATCAAACTATGTGCCTGAGTGTTGAATTCTCTTGGTACTAACACAATAGAAAAAACATGAAACTAGTCCAACTCATCCCATACCTAGTTCCTATAATGTCTTAATCTTTCATTTTTGACTACGAATAATGTCTTGACTTGTTTCACTACTAATTCAGCATCCCCTTTTTCCTTGAGCATCATTATACCTTTCCTCTTTGCCTCTTCCAATCCTAAGAGTAAAGCTTCATACTCAATAGTATTGTTTGCGTTGTCAAATGCAAGCTTGAACGATGAGCAAAAAATCTATCTAGAGGGAGAGATCAATACTATGCCTACTCTTGACTCAGTTGAACAACAACTTCCATCAAATTCTAGGGCCCAAGGAGTGTCATCATTGTACTATTGGATTCCTATCACTTGAATTTTAGGCATAATCAAATAGTTAGAGAAATCATTCTCTTGATAGAGGATTGAGATTTAGGATCATTGGATGGGAAAAATATATATTTAGATTTAATTTTGGGTAATAGGGTCACTTTATCCTTTCCTATGGGTATAATAGCTTGTGACCAATCCATCTTAACTTCTCCTCCTAAATCTCTATAAAAAGTTTGACTAAAAAAAATACCATAAAAGTGGGAATATTAGCTACCAAAATAGTGAGCTTTATCCTTTTGTTAGGAAAGGCCACTAATGAGACTTGGGCATCTTTGATTTGGCCAACTACCATTACTTGCTTGGAATCCATTGAGTAACATTTACCAAATGTTTTAGTCAAATGAAGGTTAAGGGCCATAGCTACTACTAATGGCATTATATTATTTGAGGTTCCTAAGTCTATAATACAATTAATTAGCTTGAAAGGTATATTAGGACTCAATTTTTCAAGCTAAATTTTCTCTTTATGAGACTGTTGTTGCTTCATCTTGGTTTCTTCACAAGAAGATATCTTATTTACTTGTTTAGTAGATACTTTTGAGGAAGTTTAATTAACATAGTCTATAAATCTATGAAGTTCTTTAGGATTCATTCTCAGATATTCAGTGGGAGAAGTTTGAATCCTAGAAGATTTACAAAATTCAACAATATTATAGAACGTGTTAGGATTAGACCTTTTAAGAACTTGAGGAACTTGAGATTTTGGTGCTATATTTCCTTCTCCCTATCTTGGTTTTGAAATCCTTTGCTTATGGAGATGTTGTAGTTAAGACTAAGTAGGAGTGTTCTTCAAAAGTTACTAGATTTTCACCAGCTTTTTTAGAATTATATTTTCATTCCAGATGGTAACTTATAGAGTCACTAGGTGCTTCAAAAGACTCCTCTTCAACAGTTATATTTGCTGCAGCTAGTTTTTCCACTTCCAATTTTTCATGTCTTACTTTTTCTTGACATGTGGTCCCTTCATGATCACTATTAAGATGAAAGACACACATATTGTTTTTGCTAGAAGGTGGTTCAATTTGAAGTCTTTTCTGTGTGGGTGAAAGATTAAATTACTTTCCCATGTTAGAAGTGTTTTGGCTTGGGTAACTTTGTGGGATGTCTGGGTAGGGAGTCATAGCCTTAGGTAGTTGTCTTTTAACAACTATCATATTATTTATCATGTTTTGAATTAGAAAATCATTAGAATAAGAAAAATATGATGATGATTAAGATGCCTGAGAATTTGGGACTGTACATCCTTCTTCCATTTGCCAATTATTATAAGATCATCCTCTAGTTTAATAGAAAGACTTTGAGAAGCTTTGAGTCTTGCAGGGTTAGCTCTTTTCAATGGGAAAGCAATGTCTGGGGGGATTGCATTAAAAAAAAAACACTTTTGATTTTCTTCATTAGGGATACTATCTTTTTGAATTTGTGTAGAGAATTGTTGAATCTTGCAACAAATTCACACATGGGTACATGTATCTCCTTTTTCATTTGGCTTAGTTGTATTGGCAAAGAATTGGCATCACCTACAGATTTAAACCTAGCTTCAAAAGTGGTTTTCATGGTGTACCAAGATGTGATAGATGCATTGGGTAGGTGATGGAACCAATTGACTACTAAAACAATCAAGATTTGGATGAGTAGCCTCATAGCTACATCTTCTATAGCAACTGCTAATATACCACATGTTGTATTAAAGGAATTGAAATGTTCCTCAAGTGATTTTTTGTCATCTCCACTAAATCTAGGAAGAACTTTTCAGGCTCCTTTAGGTAATCTTCCAATATTACCTGCTAATCTTAAAGGATCTACAACAACACCCCAAGGCTAGTTTAGTTTCATTCTTGGTGATATGATATTAAGAGGAAGAATAATAGTGGTAGAGGGAATTAATGTTTCCAAAATGAGTAGGGAGTGAAAAGAAGATGATTGGATATCACCTTTGGTAGGAGATGATGATCTACTAGTGGTTTTGGTTTTCTTCCTTTTTAAAGAAAGGTCGAGTTTGAAATCAATCTTGGCTAGATCTTCAAAATCTCTATCCACTAGCCCTAAGAATTTATCAATCCAGGTGTATCTTTTCTTAGCCAAGGTGAATAATTTTTTTACCTTGGTTCCTTTAATAATTTAAGTCAAAAACTCTATTCACAACTATTTCTTCTTGAGCCTCTAGAATACCTCTAGTTCTCTTTGCTATTTCTTCTTCTCTCTCTAAAAGTTGCTAGACCTAAAGGTATTGCTGATAGCTTACTATATTTTCCAAAGCACAAACATTAAGGTCAGAAATAAGGTCTTCTTGTATTTCTATAAAACCTTTATTGGGTTGTATAATGGGTAATTGGTTATGGCTAGGTAGAACCATTTTCAATCTTCATGTAACTCATAAGATAACTGAGGGGGTATTTGATCAATCTATTTTCTTCCTCAATGGAGTAGGAAAAAACTATTGGTGAAGTGTTTTTCTTTTCCGGTGCAAATGTGATGATATTTGTAGAGAGAATACTAATTAGTGCACCAATTGTTTGGGTTTCTATATAATAATACATAACTCTCTTCTTAATACAAATTTTCAATATTATTAGGCACAACTACCTCCTAAAAGATATTCTTTAATTTCTCATTATGATAGAATGTCTTCTCTTGATTAATTTTACTAGAAAACACTTAAAAGGTTATAACACTCAATTCATCAATATGAAGATGTAAGATATAAAATATGGATGAATAGGGTTTAGAATAATGCACATGAAAGAGACCCTAAACCAATATTCTACACATACATATAGATTCTTATGACATGGGATGTAAATATAGGAAACTAATATTGAAATGAAGAAATAAAAAAGTACCTACCTTCGAAAAAGAATTGGTTGAAAACTCTATTAGATAGTCTCAGAAACTATTGATTTCCATGTTCCTAAACTTAAATTGGAAGATCTACAAAACCCAAAAAAATATTTCTTTTTTCGGAAAGGTAAACCTTGACCCAAAAAGTCGACCTTGACCTGCACTCTTCCAATGAAAATTCTATTCCTAGATTCTAAAAGTTTAGTGAAAAGGGTAGTCAAATCTATATTGATATTCACTATTACACACTCTTCTTACAATAAAAATGGTTTTTTTTTTTGTGGGGGGGGGTGGGGTGGGCGGGGTTTTCCTTAGTCAAACCTCAATTTAGGAATTAACGTTAAAATGGAATTGAAATTGCTAGAATAAACAAAGTAAATCAAGCAATTCACCTTGCTTATGTTGAAACCCTTGTGGAGGATTCAAATCCTTGAATCCACAAGTATGGATGCTCCAAATGAATGTATAATAGGATGTAGGATGTCTCAAATCAATTTTCTTAGATCTTTAACACTAATATTAAATGGATCTTGGATTAGGAAGAGGCTTGAACGAAAATGGACGAATCTTCAACAAGATGGCTCCATAGAGCTTGAATCCTTCAATCGCTACCAATGGATCTTCTTGATGAATTGAATGCTTGAATGCTTGAAGACTTGAATGCTTGATTCCAAAACTTGATGGAAAGAGTATAAAAAGAGATGGATCAAAATATGAGAGGAAGGCTTCCTTTTATAGAGATCTAGGTCAGAAACTCCTAGAAAGGATGACATAAATTCCCATTGGGCCCTTACCCCTAGGAATGGACCTAGATTAAATGAAATTTAAGATTTTACCGTTTTGGAGACCAAAATAGTCAGTCTAGAAGTACGAAAATAATTCTTTTAGAAACCTAACATCCATAAATCATGGAACCTTGAAATTTGGACCTTGGGTCAAGGTTGAGTTCAACTTTGACCTACGTCAGGTTCAAGGTTGTCCTTGACCTAGGCCAAGGTCAAGGTTGACATTGACCTAAAAGGTTGATCTTGACCTTGAGGTCACAAATGTCAAGATCTCAGTCCAAAATGCTAGAAAAATATAGAAATAAAGTTGAAAAGTGGGCACAAGTGGCAAAAAAATCTAGATCTAAGCTAAGGACCCATTCAACATGCTTGAGATGATCCGAAATCACCTACTCGAAGAGCTAAACTAGTCCTAAATAGAAGTGCTTCCATTTTCTAATGATACAGAAGAGAATGTGCAGTTTGAAAAAACCATTCAAATTCCACATGATTATATATTATTATGAAATCTAATTGTAACTCTCTCTTTCTTCCCTTAGTTTATTTTTACTTCAAAATAAGATCCTATTCAAAATAAGATAAGAGAACTTTAACACATAATTTGTTTACAAGGAAAATAAATCACAATTTAAATAGACAATAGTATCTATCTGAAAATATACAATCATAAAAATGGCATAATTTTATAATGTTTATCATGAAGCTATTACTTAGAATTGAAAATTATAGATACTAATCAAAAATAGTTTTGTTTCATATCTACTGAGAGTCGACCCTTTTCAAGTAGCCAATTATTACATAGATATCCTTCTTGAGGCTAGATAAACTATGATCCAAAATTACCCCGCCAATAGAATAGTTTTCTAGTTACTTAACTATAACTACTTAGCATGATAAAGTAACGAAACTAAAATATGGTGATCATTTCCAATTGGACATCTCTAGGTGTCATCAGGTCCTAGGGTTTCTCCATAATAACAATGACAAGTTTGGCTGATTTCTAGGTCTCATGTATAGCAGTGAAGGAAAAAATAACTGACTAATGAGGTATACCAAGATATGAAATCCTCTATTTCTATACCTCATTTTCTTTATGAAGTTTGCCAATATTTTCTTCATGCATTTGTAGGTGTTTCTTATTAATTATTAGCATGGCTTCCATGTGAGCCATTTTGGATAAATCCTGCTTTGCTGGCATTTTCTTTTCTTTCACCTCCAGGAACTTCTTTTGCAAGTTTCTAATAATTTCTTCCCTAGGAGAGATTAATTTTTTTCCTTCCTTAACCTATTCCTTATGGAACCATTTTAGGTCACCTTGGATAATGACATCAATGTCTTTGAGTCCATTGAGAAACTCTTTGATTTTAGAAATCCCTTGTGTGATAGCTTCATTCTTCCATTCGATACAATCCTTGATCACATGGAAGATATTGTCATCCAACCCTATCACTAATTGTTCTACAAGGAACTTCTGCAAACCATATTCTTGCACCTCATTCATCCATACTCTATGTCATTTTTGGACTCCCCATGAGTCTGGGTCAAGCTCCAGTCTATGACTGGGAAGTCCACAAAGCTTTAATTTGGAGACAAAATTATTTTTTGAAGTTATCAAGTGTTAAATGCATACATTTGCACATGTGCATGTGCACAGAGTGCACAAGTGCACACTCCATCTCCTTTTGCATATGTGCACATGCACATGCCTTAGGAGGTGCACACTAAGGAGGGCTTGGGGTCTATATAAGACCTTGGACGCCCCTTCTTCATTTAACTTTTCTCTCCACTCCTTAGCTCACCACATTCCTACACCCCTCGACATGCACTCCTTGGTCTCCTCTTCTCCCAACCTTTGCTCACACCAAGACCTAAACAACATAAAAAAACATAAATAAAAAGAACCTAACCATAGATATCATGAAGGTGCACATGTGCACACCTTCTAAGTAATAACATGAAAAAATCAATGGTATCAAAGGTGCATACATGTGCACCTCCTCAAGGTGTGCATGTGTGTACCTTTATATCTTCAAGACTAAGAAAATAAACCTAAGTTACCCCCCAATTGTACATGTACTATGCATTAGTACACATGCATATGTGTGTACCTTGGTTGCACAGAATTGGCCAATTAGGGGCCAAATTAGTGTATCAACACACTTGTAAGGGTTTTATAGGTGTGTTAAAGTGCACAACATGGCTTCTAGGGGAATTTAGCTATTTTGGGTTGCATTTTTCTAGGTTTTGATCCATTTGGGGTCAATCAGGGTTTGTTTTAGGTTAAACTATGGATTTTTGAATTAATGTTTGTTTCTTTTGTGTAGATAAGATGGTGTCATCATCCTCATCTATGGTAGAAAAGATAGCTCCAAAAAATGGTGTATTCAAGTACCAAGGTGCACCAAGGAAATCTTGGTTTCAAGATGGACATGCTAACATCAAAGATTTAGAACTTGTCCATATAGACTGGAATACATTTGTGACAATTTGTAACAAATTGAAAGAACAATTTGTGATGGTATTAGCTCTTATCCAGCCCAGCCTAGTTAATGTAGCATCGCATCTGACATATGTCTAGTCTTTAGAAATTATAATGACTTATGTAGAAAACTATGTGGCCAAAGAGGTCACCAAGAGTGTTATGGGAGAAATAGTCCTAGACCTCTAGCCCAAAAATATTGAGAAAGTATTCCATCTTTCCAAGGAAAACCAATATATGAAGATAACTTATGACAGAGTAGAAATATTGTATTGAGAAAATGAAAATGAATCTAGAGAGATATTTCAAGCATCCTTTCTAATAGATAGAACACCAGTAGGCCACAGAGTCAGCAAAGTGAACATGATTAGGGGTTATATGAAGGATGTCATTGGATATTCAAATGTTCTTTTAGGTAGAGTCATGGGACTACCAATAGTAAGATATCTTTAAACCTTGATGATCCATTTTATTGAAACTATAAGGAAAAAAAAGATGCTAATAGATTGGGTTACTATGCTCAGTGACAATCTGCATGAGAAACTCATAGCCATAAAAGCCAATCCAAGGTTCTATATAACATTATACATGGTGTACTTATTGGTGGCAGGAACCATAGACTACCTAGAATTTTATAGGAAAGGGAGCATGCAATATGTGAATGTTGGTCCTATGTGGTGTATCCACAACTAGTAAAAAAGAAACTCTCAAAGAAGAGTGCAAAATATAGGGTGGTGAATGATGGATTTATATTCACAACCATTAGATTTATACAAGGTGATTATGCAAAAAGGACATCAATAGAAGCAACGGCTAGGATCATAGAGGTTGATGCCTATTACATCCAATTTAAGACATTCACCTATCTTAGGGTAGCCAATACTTTAGAAAATTTGAAGAAGCTCCCAAGATATCCCTTAGATAGGGTCATTCTTCTAGAAATTGCATGCCAACTCACTTCTGCATATGATAGAGTGAGGAGACAACATAAGAAAACATGGGTATGGCCCATTACAATTTGCACTTTTGAGGTAAAGAAAAAGAAAGAAATTTCCACTTTAAATTTTGAATGGGACTAATATTCCTTAGAAGAGTACAAATACCCTTGTCCCTACTTTGACAACATTGGTATAGTACAACATCTAGTAGGAAAGTAGTTTTTACATGAGGATGCACTAGAAGACCATTGGATGAATGTAGCAGATGACTATGATATTTCAATAAGGGATTATTTTAGAATGACTCTATACCTAGTAGAAAAGGTGTTGAAAATAAAGATCCCTCTAAAAGTAGTAGAAAAAGATACTCAAGATATCTCAAATCCTTTATGCAATAGGGACAAGATCTATGATGGGGCAATAATGAATGGAGAGATTGGGAAAGATGAGAATGCATATATCAATCATCGAACTAGGCATATAGTCCAATTAACAAAGGAATGGATCAAGAAACCTTTTATGTTGGATATAGTTCCTCAAATTATTCCCCTACAAGCCACTTCATGGCCAATCAAAGGAAAGGGTGCATTGACAATGGTGCCAACCTTCCCTTCTCAATCCCCAGTTAGGCTGGAAATGGTACACCAACATGAGAGGGAGGTTGAGTAGTTCAGAGATGATAAGGGCACAAAGAAAAGGAAAAGAGTGCCTACCAAGGAAATAATTAGATCACTCAAGATCAAGTACCTCAACCTAAAAAATTTGAGCCTAAAGAACAAGATCCTACTCAAGAGTTTGAGCAAGTGCCTTAAGCACCTATGCAACAAGAGTAGGTACATGAAGAACATGTATAGCAAGAGGATGAGGAAGAAAAAAGGGTCCCACTAGTGGCCATAGAAGAGGAAGAAGCCTCCCCCTCTACTCCCAAAAGGGCAAGAACTAAATCATCCATGGTGGGAAAAAAAAGAAAGAAATTGAAAATGAAAAGCACTATGTCCCCACAGGTTCCCAAGACAATCCCATAAGTAGAGATAGAAGAAAAAGAAGGGGAATGGATTGAATATGTCCCTTTGATATAGATGACCCATTTAGCTAAGGAAATAGAGGAGGAGAGAAGATGAAGTTCAATAGTGACACCTCTGTCTACTTCAAAAGAACCTATTCTTGTATTAACATTAGATGATGAGCAACAATAATGGATAGCTAACATGGAGGGTCAAGAAACTAATGTCTTCAACCTCTTTGATTTCGATTTCATGCTTATAGGTAATTAGATGGTGGGAGAAAATATAAGAGATACTCCCACGAGTAAATCCTTAAGACAGGAATGGAAAAAAATTTTGCCTCTACCTCAAGGACCTCTGGGTATTCTGCCACCACCATCTTAGGACATAACATTTTTGGATAAAGGCTCAATGGCTCCATTTCCCCAAGTTACAAAAATAGAGCAAAAATCTATAGAGGAAGGAGAGCCCCAAAAACTATGTGCTAATTAAGTATTTGAGGAAGGGAAAATACCTAAAGAGCCTAAAAAAGCTCCTCACAACACAAAGGCTAGGACCATAGCCCAAAAACATAGAGACTCCAGAGAGCACTAATAAGGGAAAGGGTCATATAGTAGAAATAATCTCTTTATTCAAATACATGTCTCCTATGGGCACTACATTGACATGACTAAAGATGGAAGTCATGATTTGCCAAAAAAGGTAGTTGGACCTAAAAGTTGAGGAGGGAATGAAGGAATTGGTGAAAGTGCTCAAGAAGTCTAAGCCAACTACAGGTGATGCATGAATACTAAACTTCATGATGAAGAACCAAGATTAGGACTTACTTGCACATATAGCCATTCCTCCTCCATATATTGACATCGAGGAACTGACTCCTAAGGATAACCAAATCAAGGAGATCATGTTGGGAACGCCCATGGTAGGCACTACAAAAGTAGTGATCACTATAGGCATGAAGGCACTATTCAGACATATGGACTGGCATGAGTCTAAGTTGATATCACTTAGGAAAAAATTGAAAAATTAAGAAGCTATCTACATGAGATTGTGGGCCCTATTGACCTAGCTAATCTAGAGATCACTCTTGTTGTGGCATTGGAGAAGAAAGGGATGGGAACAACATACTTGGACTCATTTTTAAGGCATGCCAACAATGGCATGACAATTTGAAAGAGAAAAGTGTACAAATAATATAGGGTAACTTGAACCTATTACACTGTATTTAGTAGAGTGTGGATAAGCTGATATCCATGGTGAACTAGGATTTTGGGTTTATGGATGATCTAGTGGACAATTTCAATGAAAATTGAAGTGTCTCATTTCTCTCCAAAATCTACACCATTAGAAAGATCTTGGCATCCTGATTCCAACACAACTTGAATGGACAAAAATGAAGTCCGAATGTAGAAGTTAAACTTGATCAAAGTTCTAGTCAATAGGCAAACTAGAGGGCCAGATAAGAGGTGAAATTAGACCATCTCAAAAGTGGTCAACAATGGATTTCAAATTGTAGATCTCATCAAGAGCTTTCTAGTAGCATTTTTTTGGTCGAAAATGAACTCTGTATGTGAAAGATATTGCAGATTGAAATTCAAGTAAAAATTTTAATTTGAATGATGTTAGCATGACATCACTATTCCTATAGGACAATTGGGTGGCAGGTGGCAAAAGTTTTTAATGAGATTCAAACCCACATCTAGAATTTTACTAATAACAACCAATTGCCACTAGCCCATATGCATGATTTGAATTTATTAGGTGCAATTATTTATTTAAATGTTATGCACCCACCTAAGTAGGCTTAGAGAAGGGCTGCCGGTGGGATTAGAACCTCTGACTGGCAGCTTCCCAAAATGCTTAACTACCAGTGTGCTATTTTAGGTCTTGAAGATTTACATGACTGAGATTTTATTTATCTGTTAAACTAACACCCGCCAACCTTAGTAAAATAAGATTTTTTGTTATTTTTTTACCCCAAAATTGATATAGCTGAATCTTGTAAAAAGGCTAAGAGGGTATTTTTGAAAAGAAATTTGTTAAAGGCCCTAAAATTTTCATATTTTGTTATAGCCTTATTTTGGCTAATTTTTTTTTGTATAAAAGAGGGGGTAGGAGACTTGGAGAAGAGGTAGTCTTGGTGAAGTTTTGAAGGATTAAGGAGATTTTTCTAGGAGATTTTTGGAGCCATTTTCATACTTTGGAGAATTTCTATGCTGTCAAAGTGCTAGAAGAAATGGTCTTGGTGCATAATTGTAATTGATTTTTGGAGATTAATCGAATTGATCATACTTTATTGGAGTCGACCCAGAGACGTAGTCACATTTGTGGTGAACTCCATATCAAAATTTGTTTGCACTTTCTATCTTCTTCTCTCTCAATTTTGTTTCTCACTTAAAATTTTAATGCTTAAATTTATTAATGCATAAATGTAATAAGATTTCTGCTAATTTGATTTTGTTTAAGGATTCAATACTGCAATTAGTCTAGATCTGTTTATAGATCAAGTTTGGTATCAGAGCCTAGTTGACTATTATTGCAGTTGTTTTCTTGAATGCTAACAAGATCCAAGACTCAGAAGGGTGAAGGCAAGCTTGAAGAATTTAATCTTGAGATTGGGAAGCGAAGAACATTTTTGAAGATGTCTATTTCTAGAATGGAGGTTCCTGATGAGATCAATGAGCAAGAATTTTGAAGAGCATTCCTCGAGATGAAGGCTTAGGTGGACATACTTTTTCAAGAAAGACAAGAACAGAAGGAATGTGAAGGAGGTTCATCGAAGCAAGAATAATGTGAAGACAAGAAAGGGAAACATCATGGAGATGGTGACAACAAACTAGATCCACCCTCTTCTTCTTTTCCTCCCTCTTCTCCTTCTTCTCCATCTTCTCCTCATTCTACTTCTTTCAATCCTTTCAAGAGTGGGTATGAGCCCAAGATCAAATTGGATGTAAAATTTGACTTACCAAAGCATTATGGTGAACTTAATGTTGAAAAATTAGATGATTGGATTTAGCAAGTAGAAGTCTACTATAGAGTCCAGAACCTATTAGATGATGTTGATAGGATTCAATTAGCTACTCTTTGGTTAGGAGGTACAACTTTAACCTTGTGGGAGAGTAAGACTAAGGCAGAAGATTCACAACATGGTAGAGTCATTTTAACTTTGGTAGAGTTTGTTAATGCTCTTAAAAAGAAAATTTATCACTTAGGACATATGCAATAGTTAATGATGGGCTGGAAAATGTTTAGGCAAGGGAAAGGTCAAATTGTCCAAGAGTACACCCATGAATTTAGGAAAAGGGCTATTGCTTTGAATGTTCCTTTGTACACCTAAGATACTTTGTTGAAGTACATATGAGGTCTTCATTCCTACCTTAGACATTCTATTTTGGTATTGAACCCTTGTAATTTGGATGAATTGTTTTTTCAAGCTACACACTTAGACTTAAGGAGTAAATGATCTTTTATTGATAAGTTTGATAATGATATAAAGAAATCTTCTAAGAATGCAGAGACAGAGAAAGGAAAGAAGACATGTACAGTCGAGAAGGATGAGAATATTTCTTGCACTCATTGTGATAGGAAGGGTCATGATGAAGAACATTGTTGGTAGTTGCATCCTGAATTGAAGCCTAAGTGGGCTCAGAGATGAAATTAGAAACATAAAGGTAAGGAGAAAGCTACAAATGTTGTTATGGATCTTGGTTCAGATTCAAATGATGAGACTAAGATAACAACCATGGGTTTGAAAGGTAAGGCTCCTATTTCTAGTGTTTCTCTTCATAATTGTGCTTCTTCATCTATAGTTAATGATTTCCCTGAAGATAAGAAAAGGAATTAGCTATTTCATTTAAGGGTTGTTGCTAAGAACATTAAAATTGATGCACTCATAGATAGTGGTTCTCTAGTGAACTTGAATTCTAAAAGTATCATAAGAAACTTGGGATTGAAAACTACATTACATAAGAAACCTTATCCACTAGGTTGGATTTGTGAAAATGATAAGTTGCAAGTAACAAGACAATGTACCTTAAGATTCACAATCACTAGTAAGTTTGTGGATGAAGTACAGTTTGATGTGGTTCCACTGGATATCTATGGGATAGTGCTTGGTAGCCCTTATCTATATGACAAAAAAGAAATTTTCTAAAGGGAGTAGAATCATTATCACTTTTTTAAAGATGGGATTCAGTATATTGTACATTCTCATAGTATTAAGACTGGTCATTCTTTTGCAAACACAAGGTAGTTAAAGAGGGTAATTAATGCAAGTATAGAGTTAACTCTTATGTCTATTATTATAGCTATTTCTACACTTGAACTTGGAGTAGCTAACCAAGGTCAGATGTTGTAGGATGCACCCATAGTACAACATGAGGGAATGATGATTGAAAGCATTGATCGTTCCTTAGATAAAGTTGTTCCTATTGTAAAGGATTGATATGTTTTTCATTTATTCTCTTTCATTTCTACATTATTGTTCAGCTTGATCCTAGTCGATGTTTGTTGGTTAGTGGCTAAGATATTTGATGTAGATGCTTATGGAAGTGATAGAATAATGTTTTTCAACAATATTTTTGTAGTCTTCATTGTGCTTGTGAGCTAGGTTTTCAAATGTACAGATGATATAGGACAAGTGGGGAGACCAAGTCCTCACTTTATGTTAGAGTAAATGTCACTTTTGGAGGTCCAAAAGGTCTTCAGTGGGGAAGCCCAATCCAGTGGACAATTTTAGTGACATTTGAAGTATCTCATTTCTCTTTAGAATCTGCACAATCAGAAAGATCTTGGCGTCTTGATTCCAACACAACTTGAATGGACAAAAATAAAGTTCGAATGTAGAAGTTACACTCGATCAAAGTTCTAGTCAATAGGTAGACTAGAGGGCTAGATAAGAGGTGAAATTAGACCATCTCAAAAGTGGTCAACAATGGATTTCAAATTGTAGATCTTTTTGAGAGCTTTCCACCAGCATTTGTTTTGTCAAAAATGGAATCCGTATGTGAAAGATATTGTAGATTGAAATTCAAGTAAAATTTTTAATTTGAATGATATCAACATGACATCACTATTCTGACAGGATAGTTGGGCAGCAGGTGGCAAAAGTTGTTAGAGGGATTCGAACCCACATCTAGCATTTTACTAGTAACAACCAATTGCTACTAGCCCATATGCATGATTTGAAATTATTAGGTGCAATTATTTATTTAAATGTTATGCAGCCACCTAAGTAGGCTTAGAGAAGGGCCACCAATAGGATTGGAACCTCTAACTAGTGGCTTCCCAAAATGCTTAACTTCCAGTGCGCTATTTTAGATCTTGAAAATCTATATGACTGAGATTTTATTTATTTGTTAAACAGACACCCGCCAACCTTAGTAAAGTAAGGTTTTTTGTTATTTTTTTACCCCAAAATTGATATAGCCAAATCTTGTAAAAAGGCTAAGGGGGTGTTTTTAAAAAGCAATTTTTTAAAGGCCCTAAAATTGTCATATTTTGTTATAGCCTTATTTTAGCTTTATTTTTTGTATAAAAGAGGGGGTAGGAGACTTGGAGAAGAGGACCGCTTGGTGAAGTTTTAAAGGATTAAGGAGATTTTTTTAGTAGATTTTTGGAGCTATTTTTGTACTTTGGAGAATTGCTATGCTATCAAAGTGGTAGAAGAAATTGTCTTGGTGCATGATTGTAATTGATTTCTGGAGAGTAATCGGATTGGTCATACTCTATTGGAGCTGACCCAGAGATGTAGTCACATTTGTGGTGAACTTCGTATCAAACTTTGTTTGCACTTTCTATCTTCTTCTCTCTCAATTTTGTTTCTCACTTAAAATTTTAATGCTTAAATTCATTAGTGCATAAATGTAATAAGACTTCCACTAATTTGATTTTGTTTAAGCATTCAATACTGCAACTAGTCTAGATCTATTTACAGATCAATTGATGAGGTACATACCTACGAAAAAAACCTACATGCCTTGCCATCAATAAAAGGTCAAAGTTATTGTATGATCATGGACGTACATACTATGGGGGAACTTGATAAGTTGGATGACTAGATAGAGAAAATATTAGTCAAAAATAAAGTCATGGAGGGACTACACACAGATATATAGAAGATAAGGGACCAAACTCAAGATCGAATTTTGGAAGTGGAAAAGAATTACAATATCACTTGCCTTTAGATCTTTGAAGATGATTCCAAATCCAAGCTCATTATGACACAAGCAGTAGTCCAACAATTCCAAGGAACACTTGAGAATGCTTTGTCAAATGAAGACATAAGACAAGCATTCAAAATTGAAGAGGTATTCTTGGAGCCAGATACAAAGCTTGAGGATTTTGTAGATACTCGAATAGAAATAACTAACTATTGGTAGTTAGTAAAGGAAAAATATGGAGCTTTCAATTTTCTAGAAGTTTCCCATGTAATAGAGATAATATAGAAATTTGAGAGCAAATATCTAGACATCATTTTGGTCTAAAGGGGAAGAAAACATAGATGTTGGAAATGTAGCTTTGATGCTTATGAAAATTTTGAATTTTTGTAACTTACCATCAAGGTGTACTGGTGTGCTTTTTAGAAAGGTGTGCCAATAGTTTTGAAAAAGAAGCAGTGTGCCAATAGTTAACTACTAGTTCCTAATTTAGAGCTTTCCATGCACTAGAAATGCATTTTGATGGTAGACCAACTCCCAAAAACACCTAGACAAGGTTGAGCTTCCATTTTTGGAGCTTCTAGAGACTCCTACATCATCTTATAGTTGCATTCTTCTCATATTCTCATGTTTTTATTCTTTTGTGTCATGTAAAGGCTCATGCAACCACTAACGAATATAAACAAGGGCGAAGACATACTTAGCACCATTTAGAGAGTTAGTTTGTATATAATTAGATTTTTTAAATTAGTTTCTAGTATGATTTTTCATTTTAAGAGCTCTCACTCTCAAAACAAAAAAGGGAGATGATTTCTTGTAAATATATGGATGTAATATGTACTCCAGGCCATTATTTTGATGTAATAATATATTTTATTAGTGCTCTCATTTTGAGTGTAGTTGTTCTTGACAGAGCGTGTTATTTTTGTGAATGCATATTCATGAAAAATAATGGAGCCAATGGTTTATTGTATTGTTATGATTGTGCAACCTTTTAGTTCGGGTGTTTTTCGCATTTTAATGAGTTCCATTGAAATAAAAAATTGGAGAAAGAATCACCCATTGTTATTGCATAGCTTCTTGTCTAATTTGAGTGCACTTTTTGTGGGCTTGCAATTTAATGAGAAATGAAATATCTTTCAGTAATTATTGAGTTCCCATTGACAATTGCATTAGTGGAATTAAGGAAATGATGCTCCTATTTTCATTGGTTTCCTACCAAATCTTTTCAATGATTTAACTCATAGACATGTTGTTACTATGGTTTATGTCCATTAGGAATTTCCCTTTCAAGTTATATTCTTTAACATCTCATTACCCAATGTTTGTTATTTTCTTTGCTAACACTTGGTTAAAATAGGAATCCATATAGTTACATTGATAGATTACATTCATCATAAAATAGAAAATATCAAAATATCTCTTTTTTGGTTACTTTTTTTAAACAACTCAATAAACATCTTATCCAAAATTTGTTTGAACCAACAAAGGCCTTTTCATGAACATACACATTTATCTTCAACTGAGTGGATTTCAGTAGGTCACAAGATTACCTAGAACCTTGGAGTTGATCTTTGATTAGCTTTTCAAGAAAGGAATTCGAAAGGATTCCTTCCATTCAACATTGTGTAAAATGAAAGCTCAATAGAAACCTCCTTGACTCAATTAGCCTTTTCTTTCTCAAGAGCATCAATATTTGACTCTATCTTCCTAATCATGTTAGTAGTTTCTTTTCATTCTTTGTTCTAGAGGTTTATCTGCTTAACTGTCTCATCTTGGAAAAATTAAATCCATTCTTCAAATGTTTTTGTAAATACCTTTCTCTTCTAAAAATTATTTAAAAAATTTTGATTGACCAGAATCAACATCAATGATAGCAGACATCTCATTAAGTGGCTTCGGTTCTAGATGTATTGGGCCATACTCTTCATTATTTCTTTCATATCTTTCTTATCTTTAGCATCCTTCCAAACTCGGTCAACAATTTTCTTGTTTAAGAATTCAAATATTTTCTTATCCACTACCATGTTTCCTTTCCCAAGGTTTGCATTAACACTTGATAATTCTGAGAGGTCATCTCATTCTCATCTTTGTCCTAAGATGGCTTGGCAATATGTACCAACTAGTACCCTATATGATGCACAATCATCCTAGGTGTAAGAGCAATCTTTCATCACCCAAAATATTTTATTTTTAGTCTTTTCTATTTTAATAAGGGCTAGTAGATAGGGTGGTTACTATTTATGGGAACTTGCTATTTTTAATAAGTTTATCATATGAGCTCAAAATTTTATCATTTTCTATAGGAAAGTTTATTTTAGAGTTATAAGCCTACCATAAAAATCTCATTTCTCAATCTTAAATATTGAAGAAGTTATTGTGGATTTTTGGTGGAAAAATTTGTAAAAAAATATTCAAGTTCATCATTGGAGGCCTTAGACTGCCTAAATGAGGTCTGAAAAGTTGACAAAAGGGTGCTAGTGCAATTCCAAGCTTGTAGATTAGGAGCTGGCATTTTTGAAGTGGTTATAATAGCCAATCGGAGCAACAATTCAAAAGTTACGACCTTCCAAAGTTGGGCTATGCAAAATATCTAAAATAATTATCAAAGATGTATTTGGCCAACTCTATATCTATTATTAGGGTCTATCGGCCCTAGGTATTAATTTTCAATGTCTAGAACCTTCTCGGGTGGCATGAAATTGCCTACTTAAAAAAGACCCAAACATTGTCTAGAACTACTTTCGGTGGTAGTTTGGAGCTTACTCTTGTAGATTACTATAATGAAGGTGCCCATGTGGGTTAGAATATTGTACTTGTGAATTCTGTAATTCTATATTTTTGAAACAAATAAGAAATCCATATTTGGCTCTTACATTTGGGGTTATTTCTTTGTTTTTCTTATGTGTTTATGGTATTAAGGGGAGCACCCTTCATCAAGTAGTATCAGAGCTAGAGTTCTTGAGTGTGTGGATAGATTGTTGATTGTGAGGTAGTTTACACTAGGACCATGGTTTGGGTTGAGCATGTAGACAAATCATCAATTGTGAGGTAGTTTACACTAGGGTTTCAATGGATTGTGAAAATGCCTCCATGAAGAGATCATGGAGGAAGAGTTGTAGGCATTCCACTTGAGGGTTTCCTAGCCCTCCAAAGACAAATGCAAGCATTGGAAGAACAAATACATAGAAGAATAAATCTTCCTGTAAGAGATGAAAGCTAGGATGAGGATGAAGAAGAAGAAAATGCCAAAGAAGAGGTACTTCTAAACCCAGAGGAAGAGAGGCTTTTTAGGGCCATCTCCAAGATTGGGAAAAGACCTAAGTTTGAAGTTACCACATTTTCAAGAAATCATAATCTAGAAGAGTTGATTTATTAGATCAATTAACTAGAGGAGTACTTTGAATATGAAGATATTGAAGATCCTGATAGGGTCAAGTTTACAAAGGCAAAGCTAAAGGAACATGCAAAGATCTAGTGGTAGGAGGTTCAGTTGGAGTGAAATAGAAAAGGAAAGGACAATATCACCAAATGGGAATGGATGGTAGCTAAATATAAGGGATAATTCATTCTCATAAATTATGATCTTGATCTATTGAAGAAAATGCAAGGGTTGAAGCAAGCGAGAAAATCTATACAAGAGTATACTAAAGAGTTCTACTGAGTTCTCGTTAGAACCAGCCATGCAGAAACTAATAAGGAGAAAGTGGCTCATTATCTTGATGCATTAAGGCCAAGCATTCAGGATGAGTTGAGTCTATTTTGAATGAATAGTATTGAGGAGGCATACAAATTTTTCCTAAAATTTCAGGAGAAACTGGGCAAGAAGTTTGACAACAAGAATAGCAAAAGAGGTCACAGTGGATGATCTGGAGGAAAATCTTGTGGAGGTCGTAATGATGATCAAAAGAACAAGTATGAGGATAGAATAATAGATATTAGAGAGGAAGAGGTAGAGGACAAAGATTTAGAAGAGGAGGCTTCTATAGGAAATGTTTTCACTACAAAGAAGAAGGGCATAAAGCATTTGAATGTAACCAATGCCAAGGAAGGATAGATCAAAGAACCATAGGCTAGGCTAGAGTTGCACATGTTGATAAAGATGTCAGATCCTCACATTTTAAAGATGCTAAAAGAGGAGAACTCCTAGTTAATGGAAGAGTCCTGTGAGAATGAACTTGATAAAAGAATAATTTTTTTTTGCACAAGGTGGAAATGTTAAGATAAGTGGTGTGATGTGATCATTGATGGTGGAAGTATTGATAATTTGGTGTCAAAAATGATGGTCAAAAAGTTAAAGCTAAAGAGATAGAAACACCCATGTCCATACCATATTTCTTGGGTGCAAGATGACCACAAGGTCATGGTCAATGAGCAGTGCTCATTGAAGTTTGTGATTAGATTAGGAACTATGTGATATCATACCTATGGATATATTTCATATGTTGTTGGGAAGGTCATGATAGTTTGACAGGCATGCTATATATGATGGGTGAGCAAATACCTACACTCTAACCAAGGATGGAGTGAAACATAAGTTGAAACAATTGAAGTTTAATAAAGAAAAGGTATATAGTGGTGCCAAAATATGTTTTGTTGATGGAAAAGAGTTTCTCAAAGGTATGAAGCATGAGAAAGTGTTCCAAAAGATAGAAAAGAAGAAATAGAGGAGGTACTTGTAGAAGTTACAGATATGTTGGAAGAGTTTTCTAATATTGTATCAAATAATGTACCTCATGGATTTCTCCCAATAAGGAAGATCAGTCACCAAATGGATTTGGTTCCAAGAGATAGTTTTCCAAACAAGGTAACACATAGAATGACATAGGTAGAAAGTGAAGAATTGAACAAGCAAGTTCGTGAGCTCTTGCAGAAGGGTTGATTCAAGAAAGTTTGAGTCCATGTGCTGTACCAACATTATTAGCACCAAAGAAGAATGGAGAATGGAGGATGTGCATAAATTCTTATGCTATCAACACGATCACAATCAAGTACAGATTTCCATTACCAAGGATGGATGATATTATGGACTGTTTGAGTGGAGATTATTATTTCACAAAGATAAATTTGAAGAGTGGGTACCATCTAATTCATCAAAGAAGGTGATGAGTTGAAGACTACTTTCAAGATAAAAGAAGGACTGTATGAGAGGTTAGTCATGTTTTTTGGGCTAACCAATGTACCAAGTACTTTCATCCAACTTATGAATGAGGTACTAAAGGAGTTTTTGAGTAAGTTTGTTATTATTTACCTAAATGATATTTTAATCTTTAGTAAGACATTGGAGGAGCATTTGATCTATATTCACAAGGTGTTTGATAAGTTGAGGGAAGAAAGGTTGTTGATAAAACTGAAGAAGTGTAGTTTTGTAAAGGAGTTAGTGTACCTGGGATTTGTAGTCTCAGTAGAAGGTTTGAAAATGGACCTAGAGAAAGTGAAGTCTATCCTTAAATGGCCTACTCTAAGGAGTATGATAGAGGTAAGATCATTTCATGGACTGGCTAGTTTTACAAAAAGTTCATAAGAGGTTTTAGTAGTATTTGTAGACCCTTGACTTAAATAATAAGAAGGGATATGAAAGAATTTAAGTGGACTATAGGAGTAGATAAGAGTTTTAATTTGTTGAAATAGAAAGTTATTGAGAAACTTTTTTTAGCACTTCCTTATTTTAACAAGGTGTTTCAAGTAGACTATGATGCTAGTGGTATTGCAATAGGATCTGTTATGAGCCAAGAAGGTAGAACTATTGCTTACTTTAGTGAGAAATTGAATAATGCCAAAATAAAATATTTTGTTTATGATCAAGAATTTTATGCTATAGTTCAAGCATTGAAGAAGCGAAGATACTATCTTCTTCCTAAGGAGTTTTTTTTGTATACTGATTATCAAGATTTGCAATATTTAAGGAAAATTAAACCAAAGGCATTTGAAGTGGGTTGAAATTTTCCAGAGGTATAAATTTGTTTTGAAACATAGGAGTGGGAAGTCTAGTAGAGTTGTAGATGCTCTTAGTAGAACACATCCTTCATTGATAGAAATGTAGATAGAGGTGGTTGGGTTGAAAGAAATCAATACTTTTTATCCAGATGATCATGATTTTGGTGAAGCATGGAAGGCTTGTATAGAACCTATTACACTTGACAGGACAAAGTGGTTGGATTTAATGATCCAAGATAGCATGTTGTTCAAAGGAAGCCAATTGTGCATTCCAAGAAGTTCAATGAGAATGAATCTCATCAAGGAGAAGCATAGTAGAGAATTGGCTAGACATTTTGGTAGAGATAACACCATTACTTTGGTTGCCAAGAATTATTATTGGCCACAGTTGCAACAAGATGTGAAAAATTTTGTACAGAGTTGCAGAGTATGCCAGATGGCAAAAGGAGTGAAGCAGAATACAAGGTTGTATCAACCATTACCTATATCAAAAAAACCATGGGAGGATCTCAGTATGGATTTTGTTCTTGGATTACCAAGGACACAACATGGGCATGATTCTATTTTTGTGGTGGTTGACAAGTTTTCAAAGAGGGCACGTTTTATTCCTTGCAAGAAGACTAGTGATGTTGTTCATGTAGAAGAATTGTTTTTCAAAGACATGATGAGACTACATTGTCTACCAAAGAGTATAGTTTCAGATTGAGATACCAAATTTTTTGGAATTCTAGTGTACATTATGGAAAATGTTAAAGACAGATTTGCAATTTAGTTCATCACATCATCCATAGATTGATGGACAGAAAGAAGTTGTGAATCACAATTTGGGAAACTTGCTAAGATGTTTGGTTGGAGACAAGCCAAAAGGATGGGATATGATTTCACCACAAGTAGAATTTGCATATAATAATTCTCTCAATAAGATTACTAGCAAATCACAATTCTAGATTATATATGGGAGTAGTCCCAAAAATGCTTCTAAATTGAGGTAGTTACATAAAAGAGAGATAAATAGTGTTGAAGTAGAAGAATTTGCTAAACATTTGAAGAACATCCATGAGGAGGTGAGGAAGCACATTATAAAGATGAATACATAGTACAAGGCTAAGGTATATGTGAAAAGAAGGCATAAGGAATCTTAGATTAGAGATGAAGTCATGGTTCATTTGAGAAAGGAGCATTTTCCAGTGGGTACATATAATAAACTGAAGATGATGAAGTTTGGACCATGCAAGATAGTGAAAATGCATGATTCTAAAAATTCTTATGAGGTGGAGTTGCCTATTGAATTAAATGTTTCACTAGTATTTAACATTTCATATTTGATAGAGTATTATGAAGGGGGAGATGGAGATGAAGTTGTAGAAGCACAGTGGATTATTCCAGCAACTAGTTCAGCTACAAAGGAGATTAAGGAGATACTAGATAGTCATATTGGTAAAAGTGCCAAGAACAAAACTTATGAGGAATACTTGGTCAAATGGAAAGGGATGCTAGTAGAGGATTCATAATGGTTAGCAAGGGAGGAGGTTAACCATCTTGATTTTCCTCTGAACACCTAAGATATGATAGAGTCACTTCTCAAATCACCTTGGGTGTCTGATGTAGGAACATCTTGGATGTAAGAGAAATCTTGCATCACCCAAAAATATTTTATCTTTAGTCTTTTCTATTTTAATAAGGACTAGTAGATAGGGTGGTAACTATCGATGATAGCAGACATCTTATTAAGTGGCTTCAATTCTACATGTAAGATAGCATTGATGTATTGGGCCATACTCTTCATTGCTTCTTTCATATCTTTCTTATCTTTAGGGATCCTTCTAAACTTGGTCAAAAATTTTCTTTTTAGAGAATTCAAATATTTTCATATCCACTACCATGTTTCCTTTCCCAAGGTCCACCTCTGATCCTTCAGAATCCTGAGAGCTCATCTCATTCTCATTTTTGTCCTAAGATGGCTTGGCAATCTGTACCAACTAGTACCCTATATGATGCAAGAGTATCCTAAGTGTGAGAGCAATCTTGCATCACCCAAAAATATTTGATTTTTAGTATTTTCTATTTTAATAAGGACTAGTAGATATGGTGGTTACTATTTATGGGAACTTTTTTATTTTTAGTAAGTTTGTCATATGAGCTCATAATGTTCTCATTTTCTACAAGAAGGTTCATTTTAGAGTTATAAGCTTACCATAAAAATCTCATTGCTCAAGCTTAAGTATCAGAGAAGTTATTGCAGATTTTGGTGGAAAAATTTGCAGAAAAATCTTTAGGCTCACCATTGGAGGCCTCAAAGTTCCTGGATGAGGTCCAAAAATTCAATGGAAGGGCACTAATGTGGTTTCAATCCTATAGATTAAGCTGGCATTTCCAAAAGGTGGTTATAATAGCCAATCAGAGAAATGATTCAAGAGTTATGACCTTCCAAAGTTGGGCTACCCAAAATATCTAAAGTAATTTTCAAAGATGTATTTGGTTGACTCTATATATATTGTTAGGATCTGTCGGCCCTAGCTATCAAGTTTCAATCTCTAGAACCTTCTCAGGTGGCATAAAATTGCCAATTTAAGAAAGGCTTGGACATTGTCTAGAATAGCTTTGGGTGGTAGTTCGTAGCTTAGTCTTGCAAATTACTATAATGAAGGCACCCATGTGGGTTAACATATTGTACTTGTGAATTCTGTAATTTTGCATTTGCATCAAAAGTAAGAAATCCATATTTTGTTCTCACATTTGTTGTTGTTTCTTTATTTCTATTATGTTTTTATGGTATTGAGGGGAGCATCCTTCATCACTATATCTTTATCATAATCAAGTAGACTTAGTCTTTGCATTCTTGGCTTTAGATGACCTACCCAAACATTTAGTCACCAGGTCATCAATGGGTAGGGATAATGGTATTATGTTTTTCTTCTTGACTATTGAAGTCTCTATCCATTTTGGTACTATGGAATTATTTTTTGGTGTTATGAAGGTGTTAGTAAGGGCAATGGAATCCATGGGGATGCTTCTATCTTTAGTTGAGGTCTACTAACTTTCTACCATGCTTGAGATATCATTATTAGTGATTTTCTCTATTTTAGGTTTGGCTTCAATGGAATCCAATTTTATTAGTTATTCTTGTCCTCCTTTAGGATTGTGTCCTTTCTATTTCTTTCTAGTGCTCAAATGAGTTACTCTTTTGATAGCTTCCACTTTGGTTATGGTTGATTCAACTTCAAGTTCTTGTTTACTTGCAATACAAGCATTTACACCATGTTAAGAGGATTAATCAATTAATCTTTGAGGAGAATTATTTTCTTTATATTTTGAACATTTCTTTGATGGCTTGATGATAATTTCTTGATCTTAATTTTTCTTAGGCCATTCCTCTATCCTTTTAAGCACATCTATAGTTTAGGTATGTAGGTCATCCTCCTTGCTCTTGCTCCAATCTAATACAAGAATTGGGAAACATTCGATGTGTTAAATGTATCAAGGGTCTATCACTTCTTCTTTCCCATCTTCCTGTACTCATCTAGTGTCTAGGTTGATCTTGAAGGTTTTTACTTGATCCAAGGTCATCTTTGACCACAACCTTTTTCTAACCTCTAATTAATCAGAGTAGTTGTCCAAATAGTCCTCTATATGAGGGATATTCTTGAAAGCAAATGTAACCTTGAAATTCTCTTTAGCAAATCCTGGATAGTCAAAGATGGAGGTTAGACATCTCCATCTTTACCATTATAGCATGCTTCAAGTTTGAGCATCTATAATGACCCAATTCTATAGGAAAAAGTATTGTAGACATTTTCTTGTTCTTTTAGACAAGTTCTCCACAATGATCAGTTGTCTACATATTTCTAATAGAACAATATTATCTAAGCATTAATGGGGTAACTTAAGAGGTTTTCCATAAAATGAACCAATTTTGAGATAGGTAAACCTAGGAAACTGGATTAAATAGAAACCATAGGTTTCAACCACTTGCATAGCTTCTTCTAAAAGTCTACATTTTTCCTTTCCTCTTAGTTCAAATACCAACCTTCCTAAAAAAACATCATTGATCCTTCTAAATTCTTGAGAGGGCTTTCTAGCCTGTAATGTTTATAGTATTGATGTATTTTCATATCCTCTTTCCATGGTTCATGAGGAAGACCTTCCCACTCCTTTGAAATAGCCATAATGTAAATAAGGAAAGATGACATGAAGAAAGGACCAAAGTTATTTAGCTAAACTAAAAAATTGTTTATGTAATCCTTCTACTAACAACTCAGCCCAATCAACAATTTTTTTTCCTCCCACAATTTTTTAGATGAAGAAATACATCCCATTCTCCCAATGGAAAGCATGCTCGTTCCCTTTTATCTTATTCAAGAGGAAGACTATATCGGTGATTTCCTTTAAAAAAAATCTCAATTATTAGAGGTTTGGGAAACCTTGACCCTCCCATCGTCAGCTTTAAAAGCCAAATTTTTGCTACCACAAAGTTGTAATATTTTTTATTCTTTTCATACACTCATGCTTCTTCTTCAAATTTCCAAGGTGCATAAGGCTCCTTGTGAGAAATTTTCAAAGCTAATACAACTATTACCCTATCAAATCTTGCTAAGACTTCACCTGAAACCTTCTTTATACACCTACTTTAAGGGTCATAGTGATTTTCACATTCTATTATTAACTCAAGACATTCCATAGTGGGAGGAAAATCTACAACTTCTAACAATCAACTATTGATCAATTTTTGAGATATGGTTCCATTTTGGTAATTTCTAGTTCTTTCTACTAGCTTTGTTGAATTTAAATTTACTAAAATTGTTTCTTGAATTTCAAGGAGGGAGCTCAACAAATAGGCTTTATCAAGTTTTGGGAGTTTTAGCTAAAATGGGGTCATGTTTATTTGAAAATGAAAAATGACCCACTAAAAACAACTACTGAAAATTCTTAAGGAGAAACCATAAATGGAAAAGAACAAAGAAGGATGTTTTGTAATCACTAATTTTGCATGCTAAATTACTCCTGCATAATCCTTACCACCTTGTCACTCTAGACTCCATAACAGAAAGTTTAGGATATAAGGTTGGAAAATGAGTACTTAAGGTGCAAATTCAGAGAAAGATAATGAACATATATGGGAATGTGAAATCATGAAAATTCTCATGTCAGGATTCATTTAAAAAGATATTTTAGTCTTTTTAGTTAATCAGTCCTGTCAAATCGACACATGATCTCACACTTGAATGACATCAACTTTCCATTACACTCAATCTAATGATGACTTGTAATTTAATACATATATTCCAATTTTCATTATGATCATGCTTTCAACATATAATCATGGAATTGTGTACGGTTTCAAAAAATCTATTATTAAATGCTTTTAATCAAATCCTTGTAGAGAAAACATGTAAAATTATGTTAGAAACTAGAATGTTGAAGTTGAACTTAAAGTTTAGAATCATCAATTTCAACTTCAACTTCAACTTGATGCATTGGTGGTTTAATCATCAGAGACTTACAGCAAAAAGGGTTTGAACTTTTAAATGCTCATACAAGTTCATATTGAAGTCAACTTGAATTGAGAAATAAAAGTTCAACTTCAACTTCAACTTCAGGGAAGAAAAAATCAAGACAGATAAAATAAGAAGCATGATAATTAGTGTAACAAATAACATCAGCAAAATTAATAGCATAGAGTGTCTTGGACATCTCCTTAAATAGTCATTTATGCACTTCTAGATTCCTCCATCTATTACCACTTAATTACAATGGTCAATCTTTGTTTCAGTGTACTTAACCTAATAGAAAATAGAACTCATCATAGAATTCCATGCTCATCCTTATCCTTCTCTAATCTCCATCATCACATTCTTATTGGTCTTTCCTAGTTGTTGATCTTGCAACAAACTTTTAATATCTCAAATATTCCATATTTCCATCAAAAGTCTGCCTTAGATTCTATTTCTTCTAACTTATTCTTTCAACTATTACTCAATTAACATAACATCTCACTCTAGTAATATAGTACTCAATTAATACTAGATTCACCTGAGTAATACTAAATTTTTCTCTTACTTTACCATTTTCTAGATTAATACTGTAAAAACTCAGTGAATACAATCTTCCTTCTTTAACCTTGTCACTCAGTTAAGCTTATGTAACTCAATACATTATAATATTACATGATTATAAAATAATCAAATCAATATTACATTATCATTTTCTAACTCCTTCAAGTTATCATTGTATACCATACTTATCAACCCTCTCTTGAACATACTTTCTTAAAATTCTCTTCATCAATCATAATGATATCGTACTCTATTGATTTTGTATAATGTTTAGCCAACTAAGACTTTGACATCAATGACAACATAATAATTGATATGACTCTTTTATATACATTTATAGACTTAACAATTACATTATTAGATGGGGCTAACAATCTCCCCCTTTGGCATTAATGGAAACACTAGCATAAGGTTATAAATTACAAAACATTACATAAGATAATCAAATGTATACATTGTCAACAAAACAACATTTGAGTGCTTTGACATCAATAACATGTTCTCTATAACTTGGTATTGTTAGCATAAATGTTGATGGTATTCCTTTGGGGGAGTATCCTAAGCATTGCTAGAACATTTGGGAGGTTAACATGTTGTATTCATGATTGTGTTTGTCATTGATTTCAATATAGTATTGTTTCTATAAAGACTACAAGAGTAGCACATAGAGAACAAGGTCATACAAATTGAGTATTGATTATGAGGTCAAGCATAGTTGAGGATATGTTCTAGTGTTCCCTGATGATATGGATAAGTGTGTATGCAAGAAGTTGACAATATATGAGAGTTATTTTCAATTTATAGAGAAGAGTGTGTAGATAGAGTATTGAAGAAGTGGTTTTTTGTGTTTGGATTGTATCTCCTAAAAGGGATATAATTGTGATGAGTGAAGTTAGAGAGTGGTGGTAGATAAAATTTGTATGACATCATCAAGTGAATGATCTTTAAGGTTTCACATGTGGAAAGTTGTGAAGACTGTGAGTTGATAGTGTTTTTTAATTGTGAAAGGATGTAATGAATTGTATTATCTTAATGATGTCCTATTGTAATCATGAAAATTCTCATGTCGGGATTCATTTGAAAAGACATTTTAGTCTTTCTATTTAATCAATCCCATCAAATAACCACATGATCTCACACTTGAATGACATTAGCTTTCCATCACACTCCATCCAATGATGACTTGTACTTTAATACTTATGTTCCAACTGTCACTATTATTAGGCTTCAACATTTGATCATGGCATTGTGTAAGATTTCTAAAAATCCATTATTATAATCAAATCCTTGTAGAGAAAACATGTAAAATTATGTCAGAAACTAGAATGTTGAAGTTGAATTTTAGAATCATCAATTTCAACTTCAACTTCAACTTTTTACATTGGTGTTTTAACCATCAGAGACTTAGAAAAAAAAGGGTTTTAACTTTTAAACATTCATAAAATTTCAACCTAAACTCAACTTGAACCTAAACTTAAACTGAGAAGTAAAAGTTCAACTTCAACTTCAACTTTTGGGAAGAAAAAATCAAGATGCATAAAATAAGAAGGATGATAATGAGTGTAACAAGTAACATCAGAAAAATTAATAGCATAGATTGTCTTGAACATCTCCTTAAATAGTCATTTATGCACTTCTAGATTCCCCCATCTATTACCACTTAATCACTATGGTCATTCTCTATTTCAATATACTTAATGTAATAGAAAATAGAACTCATCATAGAATTTCATGCTCATTCTTATCCTTCTCTAATCTCCATCATCACATTCTTATTGGTTTTTCCTAGTTGTTGATCTTGCAACAACCTTTAAATATATCAAACATTGCATATTTCCATCAAAAGTTAGCCTTAGATTCTATTTCTTCTAACTTATTCTTCCAGCTATTACTCAATTAACATAACATATCACTCATGTAATATAGTACTCGATTTATACTAGATTCACCTGAGAAATACTAAATTTCCCTCCTACTTTACCATTTTCTCAATGAATACTGTAAAAACTCAGTGAATAGTCTTCCTTCTTTAACTTTGTCACTTAGTTAAGCTTGTGTAAAACAATACATTAAAATATTATATGATTATAAAATAATCAAATCAATATTACATTATCACTTTCCAACTCCTTCAAGTTATCATTGTATACCATACTTATCAACCCTCTCTTGAACATACTTTCTTCAAATTCTCTTCATCAATCATAATGATATAGCACTCTATTGATTTTTTATAATGTCTAGCTAGCTAAGACTTTGACATCAATGACAACATAACAACTAATATGACTCTTTTATATAAATTTATAAAATTATCAATTACATTATCGGATATGGCTAACAATCTCTCCCTTTGGCATTAATGAAAACACCTAACATAAGGTTCTACATTACAAAACATTACATAAGATAATCAAATGAATGCATTGTCAACAAAACAACATTTGAGCACTTTGACATCAATAACATGTTCTCTATAACTTGGTATTGTTAGCATGAATGTTGATGGTATTCCTTTGGGGGAGTATCCTAAGCATTGCTAGAACATTTGGGAGGTTTACATGTTGTATTCATGATTGTGTTTGTCATTGATGTCAACATAGTATTGTTTTTAAAGACTGCAAGAGTAGCACATAGAGAACAAGGTCATACAAATTCATTATTGATTATGAGGTCAAGCATAGTTGAGGATATGTTCTATTGTGTTCCCTAATGATGTGGATAAGTGTGTATGCAAGAAGTTGACAATATATGAGAGTTATTTGCAATTTATAGAAGAGAGTGTGTAGATAGAGTACCAAAGAAGTGGTTTTTGGTGTTTGGATTGTATCTTCTAAAAGGGATAAAATTATGATGACTGAAGTTAGAGAGTGATGATAGACAACTTTTTTATGACATCATCAAGTGAATGATCTCTTAGGTTTCACATGTGGAAAGTTGTGAAGAGTGTGAGTTGATAGTGTTCTATAATTGTGAAAAGATGTAATGAATTGTATTATCTTAATGATGTCCTATTATAATCATGAAAATTCTTTTGTCATGATTCATTTAAAAGGGCATTTTAGTCTTTCTAGTTAATTGATCTCGTCAAATTGGCACATGATCTTACACTTGAATGACATCAAATTTCCATCACACTCCATCAAATGATGACTTGTACTTTAATACATATATTCCAATTGTCACTATTATCATGCTTTAAACATTTGATCATGTCATTGTGTACAATTTCCAAAAATCCATTATTAAATGCTTTAATCAAATCATTGTATAGAAAACATGTAAAATTATGTTAGAAACTAGAATGTTGAATTTTGAATTTGAAGTTTAGAATCATCAATTTCAACTTCAACTTCAACTTGATGCATTGGTGGTTTAACCATCAGAGACTTAGAACAAAAAGGGTTTTAACTTTTAAACACTCATTCAAGTTCGACTTGAACTTGACTTGAACCTAAAATTTAATTGAGAAATAAAAGTTCATCTTCAACATCAGCTTCATGGAATAAAAAATGAAGACACATAAAATAAGAATCATGATAATGGGTGTAACAAGTAACATCAGCAAAATTAATAGCGTAGAATGTCTTGAAAATCTCCTTAAATAGTCTTTTATGCACTACCAGATTCCTCCATCTATTACCACTTAATCACAATGGTCAATCTCTATTTCAATGTACTTAACCTAATAGAAAATAGAACTCATCATATAATTTCATGCTCATCCTTATCCTTCTCTAACATCTATCATCACATTCTTATTGGTTTTTCCTAGTTGTTGATCTTGCAACAAGCTTTGAATATCTCAAACATTCCATATTTCCATTAAAAGTTAGCCTTAGATTCTGTTTCTTCTAACTTATTCTTTCAACTATTACTCAATTAACATAACATCTCACTCAGATAATATAGTACTCAATTTATACTAGATTCAACTAAGAAATACTAAATTTCCCTCTTTCTTTACCATTTTCTCGACGAATACTATAAAAAATTAGTGAATACAGTCTTCCTTCTTTAACCTTGTCACTCAGTTAAGCTTGTGTAACTTAATACATTGTAATATTACATGATTATGAAAGAATCAAATCAATATTACATTATCACTTTCCAACTCCTTCAAGTTATCATTGTATACCATATTTATTAACCCTCTATTAAAAATACTTTCTTCAAATTTTCTTCATCAATCATAATGATATAGCACTCCATTGATTTTTTATAATGTCTAGCTAGCTAAGACTTTGACATCAATGACAACATAACAACTGATATGATTCTTTTATATACATTTATAGAATTAGAAATTACATTATTAAATGGGGCTAACAATCTCCCTCTTTGGCATTAATGACAACACCTAACATAAGGTTCTACATTACAAAATATTACATAAGATAATTAAATCTATGCGTTGTCAACAAAACAACATTTGAGCACTTTGACATCAATAACATGTTCTCTATAAATTGATATTATTAGAATGAATGTTGATGGTATTCCTTTGGTAGAATATCTTAAGAATTTCTAGAACATTTGGGAGGTTAACATGTTGTATTCATGATTGTGTTTGTCATTGATGTCCACATAGTATTGTTTCTATAAAGATTGCAAGAGTAGCACATAGAGAACAAGGTCGTACAAATTGAGTATTGATTATGGGGTCAAGAATAGTTGAAGATATATTCTATAGTGTTCCCTGATGATGTGGATAGGTGTGTATGCAAGAATTCAATGATATATGAGAGTTATTTGGAATTTATAGAAGAGATTGTAAAGACAAAGTACCAAAGAAGTGGTTTCTGGTGTTTTGATTGCATCTCCTAAAAGGGATAGAATCATGATGAGTGAAGTTAGAGATTGATGGTAGACAACTTTTCTATGACATCAGCAAGTGAACGATCTCTGAGGTTTCACATGTGGAAAGTTGTGAATACTGTACATTGATAGTGTTTTGTAATTGTGAAAAGATGTAATGAATTGGATTATCTTAATGATGTCCTATTTTAATCATGAAAATTATTGTGTTAGGATTCATTTGACAAGACATTTTAGTCTTTCTAGTTAATTGATCTTGTCAAATTGACACATGATCTCACACTTGAATGACTTTCTATCACACTCCATTCAATGATGACTTGTACTTTAATACATACATTCCAATTGTCACTATTCATGCTTTCAACATCTAATCATGGCACTATGTATGGTCTTGAAAAATCCATTATTAAATACTTTTAATCAAATCCTTGTAGAGAAAACATGTAAAATTGTGTCAAAAAGTAGAATGTTGAAGTTGAACTTGAAATTTAGAATCATCAATTTCAACTTCAACTTCAAGTTGACACATTGGTGGTTTAACCATCAAAGACTTAGAACAAAAAGGGTTTTAATCAAATCCTTGTAGAGAAAACATGTAAAATTGTGTCAGAAAGTAGAATGTTGAAGTTGAACTTGAAATTTAGAATCATAAATTTCAACTTCAACTTAAAGTTGACACATTGGTGCTTTAACCATCAAAGACTTAGAATAAAAAGGATTTTAACTTTTAAACATTCATACAAGTTCAACCTGAACTCAACTTGAACCTAAACTTGAACTGAGAAATAAAAGTTCAACTTCAACTTCAACTTCAACTTCAAAGAAGAAAAAATCAAGACACATAAAATAAGATGCATGGTAATGAGTGTAACAAGTAACATTAGCAAAATTAATAGCATATAGTGTCTTGAACATCTCTATAAATAGTCATTTATGCACTTCCAAATTCCTCCATCTATTACCACTTAATCACAATGGTTGATCTCTATTTCAATGTAGTTAACCTAGTAGAAAACAGAACTCATCATAGAATTTTATGCTTATCCTTATCCTTCTTTAATCTTTATCATAACACTCTTATTGGTTTTTCCTAGTTGTTGACCTTGCAACAAACTTTGAATATCTCAAACATTCCATATTACCATCAAAAGTCAGCCTTAGATTCTATTTCTTCTAACTTATTCCTCCAACTATTACTCAATTAACATAACATCTCACTCAGGTGATATAGTATTCAATTTATACTAGATTCACCTAAGAAATACTAAATTTCCCTCTCACTTTACCATTTTTTTGATGAATACTATAAAAACTCAGTGAATACAATGCTCTTTCTTTAACCTTGTCACTTAGTTAAGCTTTTCTAACTCAATACATTACAATATTACATGATTATAAAATAATCAAATCAATATTACATTATCACTTTCCAACTCCTTCAAGTTATCATTGTATACCATACTTATCAACCCTCTCTTGAACATACTTTCTTCAAATTCTCTTCATCAATCATAATGATATAGCACTCTATTGATTTTGTATAATGTCTAGCTAGCTAAGACTTTGACATTAATGACAACATAACAACTGATATGACTCTTTTATATATATTTATAGAATTACCAATTACATTATCAGATGGGGCTAATAATCTCCCCCTTTGGCATTAATGAAAATGCGTAACATAAGGTTCTACATTACAAAACATTACATAAGATAATCAAATGTACGCATACTCAACAAAACAACATTGGAGCGCTTTGACATCAATAACATTTTCTCTATAACTTGGTATTATTAGCATGAATGTTGATGGTATTCCTTTGGGGAAGTATCTTAAGCATTTCTAGATTATTTGGGAGGTTAACATGTTGTATTCATGATTGTGTTTGTCATTGATGATAACATAGTATTCTTTCTATAAAGACTAAAAGATTAGCACATAGAGAAAAAGATCATACAAATTGAGTATTGATTATGAGGTCAAGAATAGCTGAGGATATGTTCTATGGTGTTCCCTGATGATGTAGATAAGTTTGTATACAAGAAATTGATGATATATGAGAGCTATTTGTAATTTATAAAAGAGAGTGTGTAGACAGAGTACCAAAGAAGTGGTTTTTGGTGTTTGGATTGTATCTCCTAAAAGGGATATAATCATGATGAGTGAAGTTAGAGAGTGATGGTAGACAAATTTTTTATGACATCATCAAGTGAATGATCTCTGAGGTTTCACAAGTGGAAAGTTATGAAGAGTGTGAGTTGATAGTGTTTTGTAATTGTGAAAAGATGTAATGAATTGTATTATCTTAATAATGTCCTATTGTAATTAATTGGGAAAGCCTCAAGACTGACTCGATATATTTTTTTGAGGACATGGTATAAAGAAAAGTTATTTTCCTTGTGATGAAGTGTGTAATATGTGTAAGTGTGAATTGTGAAAGAAATATGCAAAGTTGGTAAATGTGAGTAAGTGATCAAAGGGATTATTGTGATATAAAGTTGAAGATTTAGTATTGAGATATGTGAAGTATTTGCATAGTAAGAGGATAGAGAAAGAATTTGAGTTGCTGAGTTCATTTTTATGTCTATTATTCTGAAAGGAATAATACAAAGGCCAGTTGTACAGTTAGTTTGGTGGTCTTTCTCTTGAAGTTGTTTAGATAGTGCCTCCAACTGCTTTCTACAACTCCTAATAGGGTTGGAATCTACTAACAAGGATTTGAAGTCTCCTAACAGGGACTAATATGTACTAAATGTATTTTATAGACTCCTAATAGGGTCTATCCTCTTACAAGGAGCTTACATATTAGTACATCATTTTGTGGGTACCATCTCCACTAGGGTTTACCCTCTAATTAAGGGTTTTCCTAGTTAACATATCTAGTTTTATTGTGTATTTGTATCTTCTTATGGTTGTTGGGTATATTGTTCACATGTTTAAGGTTTAATATGGTTGATAAAAGTTATATTAATTTGATAACTGATTCATCCACACCCCCTCTCAATTATCTTGTGGACTTTACTTTCTAAGAATTGGCATCAGGGCATTGGGTCCTTGAAGGAAAATATTAACAAGTTAAGGAGATCTATGAAGAGTCATTTCATAAAAGAAAGTCCTAAGTTTAATGGATTTAAGAATGACAACTAGAAAGAGAAGATGAAGACACATCTACTATGCATTGGTCCAAGATATTGGTTGATGATTAAGAATAGAAAGAAATTGTGAAAGGAAGGGAACTTGAAGAATGTAGTGAAGCTAAAAGAGATCTATTCACATGTAACATGCTTTCTAGAGAAGAACTTTTTTCAGCTCTTCTTAAAAATGAATTAATCTAGATTATCCAAAATGATCAAATTTTTGAAACTTTTTTCATATTTAAAATAATTATTTTCTAGGTCTTTATAAATGGATTTTTTGGAGATCTTCTACTCAAAATTTTAAGTTGAAACTTTCTTTGGTGCCTCAAACTACGTAGGAGTCCTATTGTTTTGGAAAGAAAGAAAGATGGGTCATGGAGACTTTTTATTGTTTACAAGATAGTTAACAAAATTAATATGAAAAATAGATATCCATTTCCTTGAATTGATTATCTTTCGGATCAACTTAGGGGGGTTAAGTTCTTTACAAAAAATGACTTGAAATTTGGGTATCACTAATTACCAATTGATCTAGTGGATGTATGGAAGACTAAATTCAAGTCAAATGAAGGTTTATTTGAATGGTTGGTTATGCCTTTTGGCCTTATATCTTGCCACATTTATGAGGTTGATTAATGATGTGCTTAAACCATTAATTGATTCTTTTTGTAGTTGTTTATTTGGATGATATCCTCATTTTTAGCAAAACTCAGTCTAAACATTTGCAACATGTTAAACAAGTTCTTTTGAGTCTGTAGAAACATAAACTCTATGCCAACATAGAAAAGTGCTCTTTTGGTATAAAAAGCATCCAATACTTAGGGTATGTCATTAATAGTGAGGGTGTTCATGTGGATCCTACAAAGATACAAATAATCAGAGATTGGCCACCTCCAAAAATTTCATAGAACTTTGCAGTTTATTGGGTCTAACTAACTTCTATCACAAATTTGTATTTGGTTTTTCACATTTATCATGGCCTCTTAGTTAGTAACTCAAGGGTGGAGTGCAATTTTTTTTGGGTGGATAGAGGAAAAACAAAAGGCATTTTAGGAATTAAAACTAAGATTATGTTCAAATCTAGTATTGGTCCTTCTAGGTCCTTGCAACAATCATTTGAGATAGAAACAAATGCATCATATTATGCTCTTAGTGTTGTACTTTCACTTCACAGGAATCCTATTGCATGTCATAGTGAGACATATTTCTAATATCATACAAAGGTACCCCACCTATGAAAAGGAGTTGTATGACATATTTTAGGCATGTAAACAATGGAAGCACTATATCTTGGGGAAAAAATTGTGATACATTCAAATCATAACCCTCTTCAATTCTTGGAAACACAAGGGAAGTTGTGGAATGATAGGCATTAGAGGTGGTAAGCTTATGTACAATAATTTCACCTCAACATTTGTCATAAAAAGGAAAGCAATAACAAAGTAGCAGACTACTTGAGTAGACCTCCAATCATAGGCTTAACAATGGTTTTGGCTTCTTGTAGCCATCAAATAAAAACTTGGGCTCAATTGTATGGTGATGATCCAAATTTTTGTGACATTTACAATGTTATCTTAGAAGGGAAGCATGTTTCTAAATTTTATATAAATGATGGGTTACTTTATCATATTGGTCACATATGTGTCCCTAGTGAAGAAAGAAAGAAATTGATATGGGAAAAGACACTATAGCAGGGTGGTAGGACATTTTGGTATTGGTAAGACTACTGCAATTCTCCAAAAGTATTTCTATTGGCCAAAAATGAAATAGGATATCTATTTATGTATAAAAATCTTGTGTAGCATGTGCAATTGTAAAGCCTTCAAATAGTAAATTTGGCCTCCATCTACCATTACTATCCTTGATAAACCATGGCATTTTATTTCAATAAAATTTATGTTTGGACTTCCAAGTAGTAGAATGGTAAATGATTGTATATATGTGGTGGTAGATAGATTTTCTAAAATGACTATCATGGTGGCTTGTAAAAAAATGATTGTAATAGAGGAGACTACCAAACTATTTTTTGAACATGTTTGGGTTCATTTTGGGTTGTCAAAAAACATTATTTCTGATAGGGATAGTGGGTTCATTAGTAATTTTTGGTCTTCACTATGGGCTAGAATGGACACAAAGTTAACAAAGTCTACAACATTGCATCCTCAAACATACCTACAATTGTGCACTCCACACTACTATAGGACACAATCCATTTGGGGTTTGTCTTGGGCATCAACTATTGGAACCTATAGATGTAGCACTAACTATCTTGCAATCTAGCCAACCACTAAATACTAAAAAGGAGGTAGATAAAGAAAAAAAGTTATTGAAAAGATCAAACAATTAGAACAACAATTTCATGATATTTTAGAGAAGAGCAATAAGAAGTATAAGGAAAGAAATGATGAGAATAGAACTCCCCATCATTTCTAGATTGGTGACAAGGTATGGCTACATCTTCAAAAGGAGCACCTCCAAGGAACTAATAGAAAGTGTTGTCCTATTTGGTATGGCCCATATACCATTAAGAAACAAGTTGGTGAGAATGCTTTTGAACTTGATTTGCCATAATTTTTTGGGGTTACATCTAGTTTTTAATGTGGAATCATTGTGACCTTATTTTCCTCCATTATTAGACATCTCTCAAGCTACTAAACATATTCATGCTACAAAATTCAATCCATCCACTACTACACCATTACAGTGTGATCAAGTTGCTGATGTCATGCTAAAATCCTTGAGAAATTAGAAAATTCCTCTATATTTGGTGGTTCGAACTAGTTAATTCTCTCACCAGGGCAAGTGGTTAACCAAGGAATAGATTGGAGCACAATTCCCTTATCTATTGTACAATCTTGATGTAATGGGTCTCATTGCCTCTTAAGGGGGGATATATGATCTAGATTATCTAGAATGATCAAAATTTTGAGACTTTTTTCATATTTTTAAAAAATCTTTTCTATGTCTTTTTAAATAGCTTTCTCAGAGGTCTTTTGCTCAAATTTTTAAGTTGAAACTTTCACTGGTCCTTGAAATTGGGTAGCCAAAGGATTTATTTTTTAGGGATTGGAATTTTATTTTGAGCTCTTCTTTCCAATAGTTTAAATGGTTTTTAATTCCAAGAACTATGTCAAAAGTTATGACACCAACAAGTTGGGGTAAATAAACACCTAGTTTTGAATAGTTTTATTAAATATTGTTGTTTTTATTATAGTTGTATATACATATTAAATTCATGGCTATGGTTACTTTTGATGTTCCATCATTATATATATTCTTACATTTTGGAATAATATGAGGGTTATTGGTTTGCATACAACTCTTTCAATTTTTTGTAAGTGTTTCTAAAAATTAAACATTGATATTATAGGTACTTTATTTTCACTAGATATTATGTTTCAACCCATTTCTTAAATCAAATCATGAATATAGCCAAGTAAAATCTTTGGCATTATCTCATGAAGTTTGGGAAGCTTTGGAATCTAGTTTTGAAGGTGATAAGAATGCTAAGAGAATCAGATTACAAAATTGTATATACTTGTTTGAAGACGCTAAAATGGTGGAAGATGAATATGTAAGAATTTATATTGGAAAAAAATCAAAAAAATTTGTAGGAATCAAGTCTTGTAATGGAACTAAAGATGAAGATGAGATCTTATGGAAGATCTTGAAAACTTTGACACCACCATTCAAGAAGACAATGCAAATGATTGAGCAAGTGGTACCTTGTACTGAGAAATTTTCTAAAGAGATTCTTCTTAGAAGATTGGATGCAATAGAAGTGAGTTTGAAGAAATCTAGAGATTTTCCTAGCGTGGAACTTGCATTTAGTGCATTAAGTGTTCGCCCTTCCTTGTCAAGAAGTGAGAGCACCAATGGAGATTATGCTAGTAGTAGTAGATCCAAATCTGAGGAGGACAAAAGGATTGAAGAAGGAATTTCCTTGCTTGTAAGAAGAGAAATAGATGGTAAGAAAATCTTTAATGTTGGACTTGTGATGAATTCATTCATTATACTTCTAAATGTCCTAAAAGAGTGAAAAAGTACAAAAATAATTTCAAGTAAAGAAGGCCTAGAAACATTTGTATCCAAATGAAGATGATAAGTTTAATGAGAGATTTTAGAATGAAAGTGATGATGAGTTAAGATTTGTAGCTATAAAAGAAGAAAATCCTTAAAAAGAAGTCAGAGAAGAGAAATCCTAGTGTCATAGGTTGAGAAGAAATATGTTTGGATCATAGATAGTGATTTTTCACATCAGATGACTAGTGATATGAATGAAATATGTTAATTTCAATAGCCATGATGGAGGAATTGTCAAAGTTGGTAAGAATGTGGCTTGTCATATTAAGGGAGTAGGATCTATTACTCTTTATGGGAGAACTAACATAGATGACATTTACTTGTTGATGGATTAAAACATAATCTATTAAGTGTTGGACAATTGGTTGATAAGGCATACTAGTTACAATTCACAAAAAAGACATGCATTATTAAGGATAAAGATGGTAAGTTGATTGACACTAGTACAAGATCTAGAGGTTTTTTTTTAGCTAAACCCCTATAGAGATGACATATTTGGTTGCTAAATTTGGTTATAGCATAAAATGTTTTTTCATATAAATTTTGATAATATTGTCAAGGAAAGTAGTACATATGTTGGTAGAGATTTACCAAAAATTGTGAAGCCTACTAATGTTGTGTGCAAGGAATGTGTTATGGCTAAGAAGAAGAAAAGCTCTTTTCCTAGCAAGAAGTTGACTAAAATGGAAAAATTGGAGATTGTTCATACAGATTTGAGTGGTCCCACTAAGACAAGAGGATTTTATGGTGAAAGGCACTTCATGATTAATGTTGATGACTTTACTAGGATGATGTGGGTAGTGTTCCTTGGAGAAAAGTCTAAAGCATTTGAGATGTTTGAGTTGTTTAAAAATAGAGTCGATAATGAGTTTGGATTAAATATTAAATTTTTAAGATTTGATAGAGGTGGAGAATTTACCTTGAATGAACTTAACACTTTTTGTGAAGTGAATGGGATTAAGAGGAAACTATTAGCTCCTAAGACTCCTGAGTAGAATGAAATTACTGAGAGAAGAAATATGTATGTAATAGAAGTAACAAGAGCTATGATGTCTAAGAATGGTGTCTTAAAGACATTTTCTAAGAGAATTAGTTGAGACAACAATATATACAATGAACTAAGTCTAGATTAGAAAAGTTACAAAAAAGATAACTTATCAACTATGATTTGGACATGTACCATCAGTGAAGTATTTCAAAATCTTTGGAAGTAAATGTTATGTCAAGAGAGATGATGACATTGGTAAGTTTGATGCAAGAAACAATGAAGATATGTTCCTTATTTATTCATTGAAAACCAAAGCTTATAGATTTGTTAAACAAGGGACTAAGACTATTGTTGAGAGCATAAATGTAAAAGTGGATGAGAAGATTGGAGTTAAACAAAGAATGTTTTATTATAATTATGATGATGAACACACTAATACTAAGCCTATCCATGAAAATGTTGAAAATTTATAGGAGAATAACAATGATTTGTAGAATGACATTCAATTTGTGGAATAGAGAGAAGAGTCAAGATCTAAACCTAGAGAAGAAGCAAGAATTGAGTTAGTGGCACAAACACCAAACAAGAATTTGACAAAGAATCACCCTATTGATTAGATTATTGGAATCAAAGATAGATGAGTTATGAAAATAAATAGAGTTCATAAATAATTATGTTTGATTGCTCAGGTTGAACCAAAGAGTGTAGATTAATCATGCAAGGATGATCATTGAATTCAAGGAATTAAGGAAGAACTAGATCAGATTTTGAAGAATGAAATATGGAAATTGGTTCCTAGACCAAAAGATAAGAATGTTATAGGAACTAAATGGTTTTTCCAAAACAATATTAATGAACAAGGTGATGTTGTGAGAAACAAAACAAGATTGGTTTATAAAGGATATTCACAACAAGAAGGTATAGAATATGAAGAAACATTTGCACCTATTGCCATAATTGAAGCAACAAAGAAATTTAAAGTGTATTAGATGGATGTGAAGTCAACATTTCTAAATGGAGAACTTGAAGAAAAAGTCTACATTGAGCATCCTAAAGTATTATCTTTAACAGAAGAAGAAGACATGGTATACAAGTTGAAGAAAGAATTGTATGGACTAAAGCAAGCACCTATAACCTAGTATGTAAGGTTGGACAAGTATTTAGAAAAATTGGGATTTGCTAAAGGTATTATAGATAGTAACTTGTATTTGAAATAAATTGAGAATGACTTGTTGATTATTGTGATATTTGTGGATGACATAATTTTTTGAGGTAATGATGAAGAAAATGATAAATTTGCTAACAAAATGAAGAATGAATTTGAGATGAGTATGACTAGTGAGATGAAATATATCTTAGGTTTATAGATTGTGCAAAACAATGATGGTATTTTCTTATCATAGAGTAAGTATTTGAAAGACTTGTTGAAAAAATTTGGGTTAGAAAGTTGTAGGCTTGTTGGCACACCTATGATAATTGGTCAAAAATTATCTAGCAAAGATGAGGCACTTACAGTTGAGCAGAAGAAGTATAGATCCATGATTGGAGGTTTACAATATCTAACTCACACAAGACTAGATATAAAAAATGTAGCTAGTATAGGAGCAAGATTTAAAGTAGACTCTAAGGAATCAAACTATGTAGCAGTAAAAAAAATATTTAGGTATTTAAGGGGTACACTTGATTTTGGGTTGTGGTATAATAGATCAAATGACTTTACTCTATGTGAATATACTAATATGATTGAGAAGGTAGTATGGATGATAGAAAGAGTACAAGTGGTGGAGAATATTTCCTTGGAGGAAGATTGGTGTCTTGGCTAAGAAAGAAACAAGATTTCATTTCATAGAGTACAACAAAAGTAGAGTATGTAGCAGCAACAAATAATTCCAATCAAATCATGTGGATCAAACATATGTTGAAAGATATTAGGATAGAGTTTTTAGAATCTATTAGCATACATTGTGATAACACAAGTACAATGAGTATGTATAATAACCCTATGCTAAATTTTAAGATAAATTGTATATCAACTAAGTATCATGTTTTGAGAGAAAAGTTTCAAAGAAAGAGATCATGCTAGAGTATGTTAATACAAATGAGAAGATTGCAGTTATTTTTATGAAGTCTTTTCCTAAGGATATATTTATGTATTTTTGAGGTATCTTGGGATTATGCCCTTGCCTAATTCAAAATAGATGATGTAGAGATTGTATCAGTCTAGTGGTATAGAGCACTATTATTTATCTGGACTAAATGTTGATGTTTCCTATATGGGGGAGTATCTGTGGTTGAGAACAATCATCAAGGACTCTTGATAGCTGGTATGAAACAATGTTTTTGGACACTTGAGCTAGTTGAAGACATTGAGTTGTTGATTGACATAATGATACCTTTTTCATTGATGTCAATGGGGGAGATGATCACATGAAAAACATATTCTGATATTATGGGGGAGATGTGTAATAATGAGGGAGAGAAGTATTGGAGGAGGAAGCACATTGATTTATATTAATGGGGGAGAAATGTGAACAATTGATGACCATCCACGTAAGCATGAGGAAGCACTAATGAAGAGATGTTCCTATAAGTTTTAGATTTGATTGATGAAGAGGATTTAGAAATATGAGAGCAGTGGTAGTAACAGAGTTGGATTTGGTATTTTTAGAACTTAGATATTTTTCATCTATGTTTCCATCAATACTAAAGGGGGAGATTGTTAGCATGAATTTTGATGGTATTCCTTTGGGGGGGCATGTTGGAAATATAGATGAAGTAACTGAGAGGGGAGGGGTGAATCAATTACTTCAAAAATCAATCTCAAAAATAAAATCCCTTAGATGTCTTTACTTATTGCTAATACTCGGTAAACAATGCAAGAATACTGTAACTCAGTAGATTAACTAATTACTAATTATCTAGCATTCATAGTTATTAATATTCTTGCAAAGATTAAAATAAATGAACACAAGAGACACTAGATTTAACGTGGAAACCCAATATGGGAAAAACCACCAAGTAACTAGTCACTAATTTTCACTCTTTTGAAGTGAGCCCTGTTAGGAGCCAACCCTATTAAAGGTTACAAAACACACTGTTAGGTGTGACCTTGTTAGAAGATTTAATCACCCTATTAGGAGTGGTCTAGTTAGAGGTCTTGAGAATAATTCAACTGAACTGTCACCTTATTAGAAGATTTACAAAATGGCTGTTAAACCAACTCTGTTAAGAGATTTGAAGTCATTGCTACAATGGTTAGAAAGCAACAATGAATTGACCTGAATGATATACAACTTATCTTTTTTCTAATTACAGATCTCTTTTCTGCTTTACTGGATCATTACTGATCGAATACAACTTTGCAGCTCCTCCAAGATATCTAATCCTTCATCAAAATTTGCTCAATATTCGCTTATCTTTTTCTTTATTCTTATATTCACTCTCACACCAATTCACAACTTGAACATCTATATATATACCTTTCAGATTATCAAGTCGACTTAAATATAGGTTCTAATAAATAAATAAATAAAATTATTACATCAGTCAGCCACATGAAATAATTAAACTTAATATCAAAATAGTAAAATCCTTTGTTGGTTGACCAAGCTCGGTAACCACTACTCTAGAATGGTTTTCTAGTGTTAACCAAGTGAATCTCGGTAAACAATGCAAATCTTGCAAAAAATCCTTTGGAGACTGAGTGAACTTGGTTAGCACTAATCTTCCTTTGCTGACCTTTGGAGCTCTGGTAAACATTAGCTTTTCTTTGTTAACCTTGGGAGCTCAGTAGAAGCTAACTCTCTGCCACTTTTCTTTTGATAACTGAGTGAGCTCGATAAACATTATCTTTTCTTTGTTAACCTTGGGAGCTCGATAGAAGCTAACTCTCTACCACTTTTCTTTTGATGACTGAGTGAGCTTGGTAAACATTATCTTTTCTTTGTTAACCTTGGGAGCTCGATAGAAGCTAACTCTCTGCCACTTTTCTTTTGATAACTGAGTGAGCTCAGTAAACACTATCTTTTCTTTGTTAACCTTGCAAGCTCAGTAGAAGCTATACATTTCTTTGGTGATCATCTGAGCTTGGTAGACTCTATCTGATGACTAATATGAAATTTTTGTAACATCAAAGAAAATACACAATTGACAATTGTATCCAACAATCTCCCTCTTTGGCATTGATGGAAACACAACATGTCATAGCAGAATGAAATTTGAAAACAAGTCTCCCTTTTTCAGTAATCTCCCTTTTGTGAAGAAAAACATATTCTTTTCAAGGCAAACTTCTTCCTTTCAAACAAATTTCAAAAAGATCTAACTAGATTTGAATGTACCTTTAGTACTGATTCATATGCAATATTACTTGATTATGTTGCATCAACTCATAGATTTTCAACTTGGTATGCATTGATGCATCACTAAAACTTAATTTTAGTGAATTTTAGATAGGGGAGTGACCCCTAAATTCCCTCTTAGATACAAGAATGCATCCTTAGGTAATGGCTTTGTGAATATATCAGCAATTTTTTCCTTTGTTTGAACATATTCCAATCTAATCTCCTTATTTTGTACCAATTCTCTGACAAAATGATATTTTATTGCAATGTGCTTGATTTTGGAATGCATCACTGGATTCTTAGATATGTTTATTTCACTTGTATTATCACAAAACATAACAACTAGTTCTTTGATTTCTACCTTCATGCCTCCCAACAACTATTTAAACCAAACAATATTAGAACAATTTACTACTCCAGCAACATACTCTACCTCTGTTGTAGATTGAGATGTACAATTTTGCTTTTTGCTTGTCCAAGAAACCAACCTCTTTCCAAGAAATAATGCTCCTCCACTTGTACTTTTTCTATCATCAAGGTTTCCTACCCAATTAGCATCAGTAAACACTTTCAAATCTAGATTACCTCCAAGTTTGTACCATAAACCATAATCTTCAGTTCCTTTCAAATATCTCATTATTCTTTTGATTGCCATCATGTGATTTTCTCTTGGTTTTTCTAAAAATCTTGCTACAATACCAACTGCAAGAGCAATATCTGGCCTAATATGAACTACATACTGCAACTTTCCAATCATAGATCTATACAGTGTTTGATCTACTTCTTTTGATTCATCTTCCTTGGTAAGTTTTAATCTAGTACACATAGGAGTCCCAACTAGTTTACAATCTTCCATACCAAACTTTTTCAATATCTCCTTGATGTATTTTGATTGAGTGATGTAGATACCATTTTTATTCTGCTGAATTTGAAGACCAACAAAGAATTTGATTTCACCAAACATAGACATTTCAAATTCCTTGTTCATTTTCTTTGAAAATTCTTTGCATAGATCATCATTCCCTGTGAAAACAATATCATCTACAAATATTTCTGTGAAAACAATCTTATTATTTGGTCCTTCCTTTATATACAAGCTATTATTATCATTAGTTCTTTGAAAACCAATCTAAATAAGATAGTTATGCAATCTTTCATACCATGCTCTAGGGGCTTGTTTTAGACCATACAATGCCTTGTGTAATTTGCAGACCATGTTCTTCTTATTTGGATCAACAAAACCTTGAGGTTGTTCAATGTAAACCTCTTCATCCAGTATACCATTGAGAAATTTTGACTTGATGTCCATTTGATAAACTTTGAATCCTTTGTGAGTAGCATATGCAAGTAAGGTACTGACTCTTTCCAATCTTGCAATAGGAGTAGAAGTTTCTCCATAGTATATTCCTTCTTCTTGAGCATATCCTTTGCATACTAGTCTAGCTTCATTTCTTGATAACTTACCATCTTCATTCAACTTGTTTCTGAATACCCACTTGGTTTCAATCACATTTTTATCTTTAGGCCTAGGTACAAAAGTCCATGTCTTGTTTTTTTATATTTGTTCTATTTCTTCATTCATAGCCTCAATCCAATTATCATTTTCCAATGCATCATTGATATTTCTAGGTTCAAAATCAGCAAGTAAATAAGTACCTTTCAACTTGCTTCTTGTCATGGTTCCTTCAAATTTGTCTCCAATGATCTAATTTGTTGAATGATGTCTCCTAACATATTTTGCTAATACAGGTTCCTTGCTTTTTGAGAGAATTTCATTGTTATCCTCTTGTGCTTTAATTTTAGGTTCTGGCTATTCTAGCTTGGTAGATATTGGTTTGGATCCTTTAGACTTGGTAGATACTTGCTCGGTAGCATTTGAATGTAACTCGAGTTGTTGTAGCTCAGTTTGAACTACCTGTAACTCAGTTACTGATGACTCGGGAGTAGAAGATTCCTGATTGACTAGTACTTTATCAGGTTTAGTGAAAATAAACCTTCTATAATCTTTTGGTTCCTTTTTTCTTTCTTCTTCAGTCCTTTCTACAAACTCATCTACTTTCACATGTCACTTTCTATGACTTTGTAAGTAGACAGGTTCAAACATCTATATACTTTACTTTTGCAAGAGTATCCTAAAAATATTCCTTCATCACCTTTTACATCAAATTTTCCTTTTCTAGATTCTTTCAAAATGTAACATTTACTTCCAAATACTTTTAGATAACTTACATTAGGTTTGTGGCCATACCATAGCTCATAGGGAGTTTTGAATGAGTCCTTTTTAAGTTGTACCCAATTCAAAGTATGAACTGTAGTGCTGATAGCTTCCTTCTAGTATTTGATAGCAATGTTCTTTTCAATCATTAAGGTTCTTGCACAATCCATGATAGATCTATTCCTCCTTTCAGCTATTCCATTTTGTTCAGGAGTTCCAGGGGCTGATACCTGTATTTTGATTCCTCTTTCATTGCAAAAGTTATTGAACTCATGTGAAATGAATTCTCCTCCTCTATCTGACCTCAAGCATTTCAATCTTTTTCCTATTTCCTTTTCTACTCTGGCCAAATACCATTTGAATTTCTCAAATTCTTCTAATTTGTTCCTTAGATACATGACAGTCATTATTCTTGAGTAATCATCAACAAAAAGAATGAAGAACTTTTCTCCAGTATAGCTTTCAATTCTAGTAGGTCCACATAAATTAGTATGCAAAATTTCTAATATATCTTTAGACTGATAGTTTTTACTTTTGAAACTAGTCTTTCCCATTTTGCTAATCTGACAATTCTTGCATAAGCTAACCTTAGGTTTCTTTATGTTAGGAATGCCTCTCACTTTCTTGAATTTGCTTATCTTTACCAAGTTATCAAAATTTACATGACACAACCTTTTTATGCCATAACGAACTTTCTTCAACTTGAGCAATAAAACATGAACATTCACCAAGTTCAAGATAAAATAAGTTACCTTTTGTTTGAGTGCCTGATCCAATCAATTTTCCTTTGCCATCTAGCAGTCTTGCTTTTCCATGCATAAATTCTACTTTGAATTTATTATTGAGTAGATATGCCACACTCAAAAAATTATGCTTTAGTCCTTCTACCCAATAGGCATTATCATATATAAGTTCTTTGGTTAGAGAGATTATTCCTCTTCCTTTTATACAACAAGGCTCATTGTTACCAAATCTTACACTGCCACCATCATAGTTTTCAAAGTATTCAAACTTAGTTTTATCACTAGTCATGTGATGAGAACAACCACTATCTATGATCCATGTATCATTTTTGCTCATATGAGAAATGACTGCCATTTCCTCATCATTATCTGATTCATCTTTCACAACAATGTAGACAATTTCATCTTATTCTTCATCATTAGAATCATTAGAATCTTTAGCCATAAAACATGTTTTCTTACCTTTATCTTTGAATGATTTGAAGTCTTTATTGCCATTGTGCTTGTAACCTTTCTTGTCATCTTTTTTTTGCTTGTTTGGGCACCTAGCAGCAATATGACCAACTTCTTCAAATGAAAAGAAGATTAGAGGAACTTTACCGTTAAATTTACCTCTGTCTCTAGAATATTTCCTTGCTAGTAGAGCTTCAATCACTTCAAGATCATTGTCTGAACTTTGGTCTGATTCATCTTCACTTCCTGACTAAGATTCCTTTTTCTTTTTGCTTTTCTCCTTGAGTGAAAGCTTGGCTTCAAATGCTGATTCAATGTTCTTGGACGCTGGTGTATATGAGAAAATGTTAGTATGCTAATAGAAACAAAATTTAAATAAAGCTTCTACAAACTAAACAAAATTCATAAACTTCAAGATAGACTAAGATGAGCTCTCAATTGAAAATATGAGCCATTAATGGGCTCTCTCAATGAGAAGCTCTCTTGTTGAGTGGCTTTATCTAAATGGATAGGATGTATGCTCAATATGCTTCCAAAGGCTTCAATGGATGATTGTGGATTTTTGGTGTGGATATATGGCTTTAGTATGGATTTAGCTCTCAAAATAGCATTATAACTTTACTTCATGGATTGTGTTATTTTGTAAAGGGGAAGGATCCAATTTATAGGCAAGAGGCTTGAGGGTTTGAGGGCTAAGATGCAAGGATGGGAAAAAGCTCATGGAGGGCTTAGATTGCATGAGAGGAGAGCACATGGATTGTGCTTCCTTACAACCAATCAGGGAGTGACACATGTCACATGGTGAGAGGATGGAGGAAAGGGGAAGGATGAGTCAACAAAGGAGGCTAAAGAGATAAAATCTTCATAAAGACCCTCATAATGACTTGTAAGAGCAATAAAAGGGCTTGTAAGAGTCATTTATGACCTAGTGGACTTCATAAAGTTTTATGGTTGAGATATTTTGAGGGTGATGAGAGAAAATTTGACTTGGACTTGATTAGGAAGGTTTTAAGCTTGCTTAGGCTTGTGCAAATGATTAGAGGATGGATTAGGATGGTTTAGGATTAGCTTAGGGATAGGCAAGTGGATGGCATTTAATGAGGGTGGGTGAAGGAGGAGATATTTGTTAACTTTGGCTTGGGTTAGTAAGTCTTAACCCATGTTTAGGGAATGTGACAAGGTTAGGAGGGGATTAGGATTAGGTTTAAAGACATCTTCTAGAAGAGTCTAGACTTTGGATGAGGATGAAGACTTTCTAGAAGAGTCTAGAATTTCCTAGGATAAGGATGAAGACTTTCTAGAAGAGTCTAGAACTTCTTAGGATGAGGATAAATTAGATTTTTAGGAAATAAATAAAGTTTTATTTACTTCAAGGGTTTGGGTTGAGGAGATATTTATTAAAACTTTTTAAATAAATATGAGGATTAATATTTAATCTTAATTAAATATTTTGAGTTGGGATTAGGGGTAGGAAATGATGGGATTAGCCTTTAATCAAAATTAAAGAAGGATTAGAAGATTTTGGAAGAGGTTATTGGTCATAAGGAAATTGACCAACTTTTGGGAAAAAAATAATTTTTTTATTTATTTTAGGATTTTTGGTCAATTTATTAATTAAATAATTAATAAATAAGAAAATAATGTTTAAATAAGATTTAAACATTTTTGGGAGGGATTCCTTAACTAAATATTTTTAATTAAGATAAAGGGATTTAATGGCATAAAAATTAATTAATTAATTAAATAATTAATTAATTAATAAATGATGATGTCATCAAGACTTTTTCAGAAAATAAAAATACTTTATTTTCTAAAGGTTTTTAGGTGTCTACATTTTGCCCCTCTTTGATGTGATGCCGCAAGTGGCATGGCATCAAAGATAAGAAAATAAGATGCCCAAGGCTAGAGCAGAAGAGGAGAGAATGGACTGTGAGATGCCCCCTCAAGAAGGTAGCAAGGATCGATGGCTTCTTGAAAAGTACAAGAATCCGAGATGAGCAAGGAGACTCGGATTGGCAAAGAGAAGGGGCTGAATTAGCTCAAACTCTCACTATGGGAGAATGATAAAGGAGAATCAGATGCACAAGAGGAAGCAAGCTTAAGACCTTAGGGAAGGTGGAGGATGAAGGCGTAGAGCGCTATAGAAAGGAATCCAGGATAGGGAGATGGATGAGGGGATTATAAAGCTGATGCAACAGGATTTCAAAGAGTCAGATTGGTGGAAGATGGGTTTCGGAGATCCCTAGGACTAGGATTGTGGATCTCGAAAGCTGAGGCTTGGTGGATTGATTTGGATTGGTGGATCCCTAAGACTAGGATTGTGGATCCCTAAAGCTAAGAGTGATGAGTGATTCAAAGAGATACTAATGCATAAGCTGGGGTAGGAGAGACGGATGCTGGATATGGATGGGGGATAATGGAGATGAAGGAAAACCATTGAAGCTTTTTGAGCGGGGGGATACTTCAAAGAGAAGTACCACCATGTAGTTGAGCACTAGATTTGCTATAGGACTATTGGTTAATTGCCAAGGTTACCAAGAACATCAAGGCCTTTTCACCAACCATCCAAAGGATTGACAAACTAACTCAAAACAAACACGCAAGGATTGCCCCAACATCACACATGAATCCTAGAGGAAGCAGCGTGGAAACGACATTGGAGAACCCACAAGCAGAAAAGAAAAACAAACGAAAGACCTGATCAAGACCTTACGCTCTAATTGCCCCATTTGCAGCATACCATGATATGGAAGATTGTGGCAACCTTGAGGAGGGAACAAGGAGATTGCTTGGAAAAGATACTTCAAGAGCCAAAAGGGAAGATCCCAAATCAAAAGAAAGTGAAAATCCAAAAGAGAACCGTTTGCCAACGAGATGGGTAGGATGAGGTACTAACAGACCAAGATCAGACATGAGGAAAGCTATATCCTGCAAGGACCTATCGAAGAGCACCTAAGCTGGTGGATTTGGATGAGTGATGCATCTGGCAAGCTGAACTAAGAAAGATAACACTTTGGTGATAGGAAATCTAGCTAAAGGATGCATTGGAATATCTAACCAAAGTGTGCGATGTGTGCAAGATGTTGACCAAGGATGAACTGACACGAACGCTAGATAGATACAATGGTACTAAGATAAAGAGGATGTACAAGATGACAGACCAAGATATCTACAAGTGAGCTAAACAAGATATGGTACAAGCTAACGGACCAAGATAGTTACAAGCAGGCAAAAGCTCAGGATGATAGGATAGCGGGATGGTTCGATGTTGTGCAAGATGCGAAAGCTAAGGGTGGGGTGATAGCGAAAGATATGGATTTTGCAGGATGCATCCAATGATGATGAGAGATTTTGTGACCAAGGATAGCTAGAGGAGTAGGATGAGATGGCTGGATAGGATAGTAGATAGCTAGGATTATGATGGATATAAAGAGATGACATTGGGTTTGCATGAGGATAGCCTAGAGCTAGATACCAATGACAAGGGAGGATGGACAAGACAAGATCTCCAAGGAATATAGTGCCCCCAATTAGAAGATAACATGCGGAAGGAGGTCTTATGATGGATGTGATAGGATTGAAGCTAGGATGGAAAAAGATGAAGGGGCTAGGGAGATGGATGATAGCTGGGATGATTGGCTGAAGTTGCAGGAGATTAGTGGATGGTGTGAGATGGAAGATGGAGGGTGGAGGATAGGTGGATAGATTGGAAGATGGAGTTGGATGTCAAGAGATGACCAAAAGCATGAGGGTGATAGGCTAAGCTAGAGATGGCGAGATTACGCATGACGCTTGTTCGCCAAGTTTTCATCATGGTACTTGTCCAAGGCGCTTGAATTGCTAAGTTTTCACCAGTGGACGCTTTATTTTTCTTTACTTTTTTTTTTTTTGACTTTTTGACTTTGGACTTAGCTGGAATGATTTTGGCTTTCTTCAGCTATTTTGGCTTTTTTGGGATTTTTCACTAGCTGTTGGAATGTTCAATTTTGTTGCTAGTTGTTGGTACACCGGATGTGTGATTTATGCAATAGATTGGATTAGATGGGATTGATGGTATGAGATGGAGGGATGAAAAGGTTGGAAAGGATCATGAGATGGGGATGCTTGCAAGAGCAACATTGGCACATGTTGGAACGGGTGTGAAAAGAGCATATGGGGGATAGATAGTAGATGCGGGCGTGATGGAGAATTTGTGGAAGCGTGCTTGGGGATATAGGCACCCAAGATGGAGTTAGGAGATGGGGGACATGAGTCACTAGATGGGGGATTAGCAATGGTGGATGCCATTATGCATTGGGTTTCAACTTTTTTCTTAGGGATCCACATGGTTTTGGATTTTCTTTTCATAGGCTGTTGCATTGTTTTGCATTCTTTGATTGGATTTTGCCTTTTTGGAGTATGTCTTTTAGAATAGACATATGATTGCCTAGGATGTGGATTTTTAGCTTTATGCATTTTGAGGTTGGCATTCACATTGTTTTGGTAAGCTTTGGGAAGATGGTTAGGAGAAGCTTTGTGAGATGGAGAGGATATGAAAGAGCATGTAGGGGGATGATGATGGATGATGTGCCCTGATATGTGCCTTTGTTGATCTTGCATAGGAATGGATGGAATAGGATTTTTATGATGGCTAATAGGAGGATGGAGGATGGTAGATTTTGGGACATAGGGACCCAAAATGGATTTAGCGGATGAAGGGGGGATATGGTAGGTTGTTTTGGGTTGCAAAGATGGTGGAGGGGGGATGACATAAGATTTCTTGAAGGAGTGATGGGAGGCTGGCATGGTGGGCTTGGAGATAGGCTTGGTTTGGGGGTGTGGTGTACCAACACCTTTAGATGGTGAGCCTTTGGATACATATCCAAGACCATGAAATCCTAGATTTTTTTGTGCAATAATAGGCTCTCTGATTCCTTGCTCTTGTGGTCCTAAACCTTGACCTTGATAATGCCATCGATTGAGCAGTTGAACAAGCTGAGGAAACTTTTTGCTTGCACAAAATGGTAGAAGTAATTTATTAGGTGTATTGCAATGGGGAGATACTGTTCTTAATTCTTCTGCTGAGAGAGGGCCACCGTGGATGAATGTAAGTGAACCAAGAGGGTAGATTATAGATGGTGGAATAGCTTGGATAGGTGGTAAGATGGAAGCATGGAGCAGGGGAGATGGAAGGATAGGATCTTGATGTAGCTGGTGGGATGACAAGATATCTTGTAGTGGAGGAGATATGGCTTGAGGTTTTGGAGATGGAGGAGATGGTGACTGCACTATGGATGGAAGACATGGTACGATGATATCTTCATTTATGCTTTGAGGGATGTCAACATGCTTTTGGGTAGGATCTTGATAGGATTGGTTTGGAGTGGATGGTGCGATAGGAGGTGAAGGGATGGATTCTTCAAAGGCAGTAGATGGATAGATGGGAGATTCAGTAGTGGAGATGGGTGAGTAGAAGATGGATGCATAAGGGTCATTATGAGAGATTTGGGAAATTCTTGGAGGCGATGTGGATAGGATTTGGAGGGATTTGACAGGTGGTGGGATTTTGATGCTTGCGAGAAGTGGAAGGATTTTAAGCAATTTGATGGATGGTATGGGGATGATAGCTATGGGAGATGGAGGTGATATTATAGATGGGGAAGCTTCATCACTGACTACTTCACATGGTTGGATTAGATGACATGGCTTATTGATTGTTGGAGGCAACTTTTCTTGTATTTCCTCTAGGAGATTCCTTGGAGACTTGTGTGTCGAAGGCGGAGGTGGATTGACAGGAACAACTAGTGTGATGGGGGTGGAAGATTGGAAGCTTGGTTGATGGGGTGATGGAGGGGAAGCTAGAATATCAGATGGCATGACTAGATAGTTTGGAATAACTCTTGGATTTTGGGGGATTCTTGGGGGAATGTTTCTAAGGCTTTCAATATACTCGTCATAGTCAACAAGATTTTCATCATCATTGGAATAGGAGGTGGCGGGAACAAGGACAATGCGACCAAACACATCATGATAGGATTGGTACTTCATGCTTTGATGATGATTTTGATGGAGATGGGGTCTTGTGTATGGATGAACATGGAAGCTCATGGTTGGATTTGGGTTTAAGCATAGATTTTGGATTGGCTGATGAAAGATTTTCTAGGGAGAGTCAAAGCTGTATGACAGACCTAAGGAGGATTGGCTGGAGATTTTTGGCTTTCTTGTGGGTGGAAGACTTCAAGGGTATGCTATCAAAAAGTAAGAGTTTTTCTTTCCTATGTGCAAGATTCGTGGTGATTGTGTCAACTTAAGGATAGACTAGTGATCCTATGGCATGACACGAGATTGACCACTTGTGGATCCCAACCTTTAGCTCAAGGTGATGAGGGATACAAGAGACAAAGCTGGATTACCCTAGACAATGCTCTGTCAAAGGGATAACCTTGGTGAGATTGGTTGATTGGTAGGATTGATTGGATAGCAAAATCTAGCAAAGTGACAACAACTCTTTAAAGGCTTGGGTGATTTTGGATTGGGTTTCTAGCTGGCTACGGGGGGATGATTTGGAGAGACTTTGAATTTGGGATTGTTCTAAAGCAAGGAAATAGATAGATTTGGTTGCAGCGGGGGAGCTTGGATGATTTTCTGATGAGGCAATGACTACGCTAAGTATGCCTTGAGCTGGGAGATTTTTGCTTTTTTCGGATTTTGACCAAAGTTGGCAAACATTCATTCAAAAGCTATGAACAAACAAGAAGACAAAAGTTTTGAGCAAGCACGTCAAACACACCAACATCTTAGGAATCTTTCTACAAGGATGAAATTTGGTTTAGCTAGGGAGTCCTCGATATACACAAGGTACGTGAGGCCCAAATCCGTAGATGAAACCAAAAAGATGTCACACAGCCGAGAGGAGCGGTAACCCACTTCTCCTCTTTCACTTCTCAAGGGTATAAAGTTCCTTGAGGCTTAGCCCGAGTGACAAAATTTTTGATCCCAAGAGAGGTGTCTTTGGATTCACCTCCCGATCTTTATACTCTACCGAAACGCTGGAGTTGAGGTCGTCCCAAGGGGTGATGAAATCCCCAAGCAGGCCTCCTAAAAAGCTAAGACAAGATTTTGGATCCTAATCTTATGCACCCAAGATGGCCTCGAAAGATGACAAGGGGAGAGAAGACTTGGATGATCTTGGGCTAAAAAACACGCTTGTTCTTTTACCAACTGACACTTAAGTTTTTTGATCTAGACTTTGCAAGCACTCACGTTTAAGATACAATGTTTATTCCAACTTTGAAGCGTCAACAAAAATAAAATTGATCGAAGAATGCAAACAAGAAGAAGAGTTAGGGTCAACAAGAAGGTAAACCCGTGTGCCCGGAGGCCCTCCACGTCAAGTATCGATTGATTTTTCTTTAAGGCATTCCAGCTTGAGTGTGAGTTTATTTTAAGCCCAAAACAAAGGTGTGTGAGATTCGATTTCAAGCGCGCGCCCGGAGGCCCTCCACGTCAAGATTTATCCAATTTTTATGCCCAAATGAAGTGTGAGCGAGATTAAGGTGCATTCAAGGAAAATTTGATTTTAATCCATGGCATTCAAGAGTGATTTTAGCAACATGCATTCAAAGACAAGTGATTAAACATTCATGTTTTTTCCTTTGAGCATTCAAGATTGAGATTTTGTGTGTTGTTTTAAGAACTTTGAAGTGCTTTGTTTTAACCTTAGATCATTCAAGATTTTTTTTGGACTCAAAAGTGAAAATGACTCTTTGGACTTTGCTTTTCATTCAAGATTTTGTGTTCTAGTTTGCATGTTTTAAGCCCAAAAATGATATTCCTAGATTGTTTTGATGCATGAAAATCCTAAGAAACATTCAAGATTTTGCAATAAGACATTTGTTTGGAACAAATAAAAAAGCTTTTAGGACAATTTTTGGCAACCATTTAGGACTCTTAGTATTCATGAGATTTTTTTTTAAAAGAACTTTAGTGTGCACTTAGTGTTGATTTTGAACCTTTTGAAATGGAAACTTGAAGTTCTTTTTAAATTCTCAAAAATGAAGTGTTCCTAATTTTGCATGAATTCATCTAAAACCTTGATGTTGCAAGGATGCAAATGATTAGATTGGTTTAGTTTCACTTGTTAAAAGATTTTTTCTTTCTTGCAAATTTTTAATTTTTCAATGGATTTAAGTATGATTTGGGGGTTCATTTTAAGCACTAAAAAGAAGTGTGTATGATTTTGCTTCCTTAAAAAAAAATGGTCAAGATCTCCCACAAGAAGAAGAAGAAGAAGTAGATGGAATAAGAAGAATATAGACAAGAAGAGGAAGAAGAATTTCAAGTTCTTTGTCCACCTATAAGCTTGAAAAATCTGCAAACACTATGAGATAGATTATGAGTTCCTTTGTCTTCTTCATGCTCATGTGGACCTACAAAACCAATTTATACAATCCTACCAATAACAAAAACAAGAAAAATTAGCCAAAATCAGCAAATAACATACAAAACTTGACTAAAAAAGCTAATGAAGATGACCCATGCGGGGTCCCACCGGGCGTGCCAAAATGTATATGAGAAAATGTTAGTATGCTAATAGAAACAAAATTTAAATAAAGCTTCTACAAACTAAAAAAAATTCATAAACTTCAAGATAGACTAAGATGAGCTCTCAATTGAAAATATGAGCCATTAATGGGCTCTCTCAATGATAAGCTCTCTTGTTGAGTGGCTTTATCTAAATGGATAGGATGTATGCTCAATATGCTTCCAAAGGCTTCAATGGATGATTATGGATTTTTGGTGTGGATATATGGCTTTAGTATGGATTTAGCTCTCAAAATAGCATTATAACTTTACTTCATGGATTGTGTTATTTTGTAAAGGGGAAGGATCCAATTTATAGGCAAGAGGCTTGAGGGTTTGAGGTCTAAGATGCAAGGATGGGAAAAAGCTCATGGAGGGCTTAGATTGCATGAGAGGAGAGCACATGGATTGTGCTTCCTTACAACCAATCAGGGAGTGACACATGTCACATGGTGAGAGGATGGAGGAAAGGGGAAGGATGAGTCAACAAAGGAGGCTCAAGAGATAAAATTTTCATAAAGACCCTCATAATGACTTGTAAGAGCAATAAAAGGGCTTGTAAGAGTCATTTATGACCTAGTGGACTTCATAAAGTTTTATGGTTGAGATATTTTGAGGGTGATGAGAGAAAATTCAACTTGGACTTGATTAGGAAGGTTTTAAGCTTGCTTAAGCTTGTGCAAATGATTAGAGGATGGATTAGGATGGTTTAGGATTAGCTTAGGGATAGGCAAGTGGATGGCATTTAATGAGGGTGGGTGAAGGAGGAGATATTTGTTAACTTTGGCTTGGGTTAGTAAGTCTTAACCCATGTTTAGGGAATGTGACAAGGTTAGGAGGGGATTAGGATTAGGTTTAAAGACATCTTCTAGAAGAGTCTAGACTTTGGATGAGGATGAAGACTTTCTAGAAGAGTCTAGAATTTCCTAGGATGAGGATGAAGACTTTCTAGAAGAGTCTAGAACTTCTTAGGATGAGGATAAATTAGATTTTTAGGAAATAAATAAAGTTTTATTTACTTCAAGGGTTTGGGTTGAGGAGATATTTATTAAAACTTTTTAAATAAATATGAGGATTAATATTTAATCTTAATTAAATATTTTGAGTTGGGATTAGGGGTAGGAAATGATGGGATTAGCCTTTAATCAAAATTAAAGAAGGATTAGAAGATTTTGGAAGAGGTTATTGGTCATAAGGAAATTGGCCAACTTTTGGGAAAAAAATAAATTTTTTATTTATTTTAGGATTTTTGGTCAATTTATTAATTAAATAATTAATAAATAAGGAAATAATGTTTAAATAAGATTTAAACATTTTTGGGAGGGATTCCTTAATTAAATATTTTTAATTAAGATAAAGGGATTTAATGGCATAAAAATTAATTAATTAATTAAATAATTAATTAATTAATAAATGATGATGTCATCAGGACTTTTTCAGAAAATAAAAATACTTTATTTTCTAAAGGTTTTTAGGTGTCTACAGCTGGAACATAGTTGTCAAAGTTGCCTAGTTCAAATGTAGTTAATCTTCCAACTATGGCCTCTAGATTTATCTTGTGATTTGCTTCACATCTTCTTTCTTGAATGGCAGAAACTCTGATTGCATAGATGGGAAGTAGAGTTCTAAGAACTTTACTTATTACTATCTCCTCCAAATGCTTTTATTGCACTGACACATGCTTTGACTCTTTCAATATATTTTGCAATGTTTTCATCCTTTCTCATCCTCATTTGATCAAATTATCCTTTCAGACTTTCTGCTTTTTCTCTTCTTACATTATCATCTCCTCCATAGATTTCTTTTAGCGTTTTCCACATTTCAAAAGCAAATTTGCAGTCTTTAATGTCATCAAATTCTTCATAACTCAGAGCAGATGCTATATCTATCATCATAATGTTGTGGGTCTTCTTTTCAGCAATATCATTGACAGATAGTGTACCAGATGGTTCTACATATTTTTCATCAAGGTATTTTAGTCTTGTATCTCCAATAGAAGCTAGATGAAGTCTCATCAACCCTTTCCAAGCTAAGAAGTTGTCCCTATTAAGTCTTGGAATTTCCCTCATATAAGACATCCTAATCTTTGGCTTAGATCCTTGAAATCTTGTCCTGCAAGCACCAGAAGCTCTGATACCAATTGTTGGAAATATAGATGAAGTAATTGAGAGGGGAGGGGTGAATTAGTTACTTCAAAAATCAATCTCAAAAATAAAATCTCTTAGATGTCTTTACTTATTGCTGATACTTGGTAAACAGTGCAAGAATACTATAACTCAATAGATTAACTAAATATTGATCCTTACTGATCCTTACTGCTTTACTGGATCCTTACTGATCGAATACAACTTTTTAGGTCCTCCAGGATATCTAATCCTTCATCAAAATTTGCTCAATATTTGCTTATCTTTTTCTTTATTCATATATTCACTCTTACACCAATTCACAACTTGAACATCTATATATATATATACCTTTCAGATTATCGAGTTGGCTTAAATATAGGTTCCAATAAATAAATAAATAAAATCATTACATCAGTCAGCCGCATGAAACAATTAAACTTAATATCAAAACAGTAAAATCCTTTGCTAGCTGACTGAGCTTAGTAACCACTACTCTAGAATGGTTTTCTAGTGTTAACCAAGTGAATCTCGATAAACACTGCAAATCTTGCAAAAAATCCTTTGGAGACTGAGTGAACTTCGTTAGCACTGATCTTCCTTTGCTAACCTTTGGAGCTCGATAAAAACTAACTTTCTGCCACTTTTCCTTTGATAACCAAGTAAGATCAGTAAACATTAGCTTTTCTTTGTTAACCTTGGGAGCTTGGTAGAAGCTAACTCTCTGCCACTTTTCTTTTGATAACCGAGTGAGCTCGGTAAACATTATCTTTTCTTTTGATCTGATGAATGGATCTAGATTACTTGCAGTAATGAATGCTTAATAAAATCAAATTAAATAAATCACAACTTAGCGGAAGTCTTAATTCATTTACTATCAATGAAATCAAAACTTAAGATGGGAAACAAAATTGAGAGAGAAGATAAGAAGATGCAAACAAAGTTTGATTTCGAAGTTCGCCACAAACGTGACTACGTCTCTAGGTCGGCTCCAATAGAGTACGATCGATCTGATTAATCTCCAAAATAACTTACAAATGCACCAAGATTATTCCCTTAAACACATCAGCATAGCATGCCCTCGACATGCAGAATAGTCTTCAAAAATCTCTTAAACATTCTCCTGTTCTCACCACCTGAATGCCCTTCCAAAAGGCCTAACACCCCCCTTTTATACATAATTTTAGTCAAAATTAGGCTAAAACCAATTAATGTAAATATAGGGTCTTTAACAAAATTTATCTTTGAAATACTCCTTTTACAAGTTTAGGAGATTTGGCACCTTACACTTATGGGGCTAGAAATAACACTCACATAACTAATTACCTTATTTAAAATAAGGTTAGGTGTCGGTTACTTTACACTATATAGAAAATATGCCATAATAGTATTTAATTCCTAAAATGCCGCACCGGTTGTTATCTATTTTATGAGGGTGCCAGTCGGCAGTTCAAACCCCGCCGGTGGCCCTTTTTATTCCTCGATTTTCGGCAATTAAAGTTTAATTAGCATTTGCACCGATTTGTTTATAAAGACCTCGTGTGACGGAATGACCATTGCTTGAAGTTTGGGATCGGGTGGTCATGGGTTCGACTTTTGATCTTTTGTTCATTTTCTTTGTTTAAACTACCCCATGACATCATGGTGATGTCATCAAAAGTCAAATAACATTTTTACTTCCAAAATTCAAACTGCCGTAACTTCTTCATATGAGCTCCATTTTTTATGAAAAAAGTACCGTTGGAAAGCTCTCATCAAGCTCTTTATTTTGAAATCCATTGTTGACCACTTTCAAGATGGTCTAATTTTGCCTCCTATCTAGCCCTCTGGTTTGCTTGTTGACCAAAACTTTGACCACGCATAACTTGCACAAACAGACTCCTTTTCGCTACGTTCAAGTTGCATTAGAATCAGGGTGCTGAGATCTTTCTAATGGTGCAAAAATTTGGAGATTTGAAGACACTACAAATTTCACTAAGATTGCCCACCAGATCATCTTTGTTAACCTTGGTAGCTCAGTAGAACCTAACTCTCTACCACTTTTCTTTTGATGACCGAGTGAGCTTGATAAACATTATCTTTTCTTTGTTAACCTTGGGAGCTCGGTAGAAGCTAACTCTCTATCACTTTTCTTTTGATAATCAAGTGAGCTTGGTAAACATTATCTTTTCTTTGTTAACCTTCGAAGCTCGATAGAAGCTATAAATTTCTTTGGTTATCATCTAAGCTTGGTAGACTCTGTCTGATGACTGATATGACATTTGTGTAACATCAAAGACAATACAAAATTGACAATTGCATCCAACACGACATTGTAAGAATTTTTGGAACATTTGGGAGGTTAACATGTTGCATTCATGATTTTGTTTATCATTGATGTAACCATAGTATTATTTCTATAAAGAATGTGAAAGTAACAGATAAAGAATGAGGTCATACAGATTGAGTATTAATTATGACGTCAAGCATAGTTGAGGATATATTCTATAGTGCATCCTAATGACATGGACAAGTGTTCCTATAGGAAGTCAAATATATGTGAGAGTTATTTGTGATTTATAGAAGATAATGCAAAAATAGAGTACCTAAAAAGTGGTTTCTATTGTTTTGATTGTATCTCCTAATAGGGATAGAATTGTGATGGGTGAAATTAGATAGTGACAGTAGACAACCTAGTGATTTTGTCAATAAGTGTGCAAGGTCTAAGGCTATACATGTGAAAAGTTATGAATACTATCAGTTCATGGTGTTTTATAATTGTGAAAAGATGTAATGAATTATAGTATCTTAATGACATCCTATTGTAATTAATTGGGAAAGTGATGCAGGAGCATCTTGGGTGTAAGAGTAATCTTGCATCACCTAGAATATTTTCTTTTTAGTCTCTTCTATTTTAATAAGGACTAGTAGGCAAGATGCTTACTAGTTATGAGAACTTGCTATTTTTAGTAAGTTTTTCATACAATCTTAGAGTGTTATCATTTTCTATATGAAGGTTCATTTTAGAGTTATAAGCCTACCACAAAAATCACATTGCTTTAACTTAAGTATTGGAGAAGTTATGGCAGATTTTTGATAGAAACATTTGTAGAAAAATCTTTAGGCTCACCATTGGAGGCCTTAAAGTGCTTGATGACATCCAAAAACTCGATGAAAGGATGCTAATGTGGATCCAAACCTATAGATCAGGAGCTAGCATTTCTAAAAAGTGGTAATAATAGCCAATCAAAGCAATGGTTTGAGAGTTAGGGCCTTTTGAAGTTGGGCTACCTGAAATATCTAAAATATTTGTCAAATATGTATTTGGCCGACTCTATATGTATTGTTAGGGTCTTTCATCCCTAGGTATTAAGTTTCATTGTCTAGAACCTTCCCTAGGTATTAAGTTCCATTGTTTAGAACCTTCTCGAGCAACATAATATTGCATATTTAAGAAAGGCCAAACATTGTCTAGAACAATTTTGGGTGATAGTTCACAGCTTGTTCTATAAATTGTTGTAATGAAGGCACCCATGTGGGTTAGCATATTGTACTTGTGAATTTTGTAATTTCACATTTGTAGCACAAATAAGAAGTCCATTTTTTTGTTGCATTTTCTATTATTTCTTTGTTTTCTGTTATGGTTTACGGTATAAAGTGGAGCACCCTTCATCAAGTGGTATCAGAGCTAGAGATCTTGAGTGTGTGGATAGATCACCAACTATAAGGTAGTTCACATCAAGACTATGGTTTGGGCTAAGTGTGTAGACAAATCATTGATTATGAGGTAGTTTGCAGTAGGGTTTCAGTAGAAGCATGAAAATGCCTCCACAAAGAGAGCATGGTGGAAGAGTCAAAGGTGTTACACCTAAGGATTTTAGATCCCACTAGAGGAAAATGCAAGCAATGCAAGAATAGATCCATAGAGGAATGAATCTTGCAGTAGGAGATGATGAAAGTGAGGATGAAAGAGAAGAAGAAGGAAACATAGACCCTGACACAATAGAGGAATTTCTTAACCCAGAGGAGGCAAAGTTTTTAAAGGTCATTTCTAGTATTGGAAATAGACCTAAGTTTGATGTTCCCACATTTTCAAGAAATATCAACATAGAGGAATTGATCCAATAAATCAATGAATTGGAACAATACTTTGAATATGAAGATATTGAAGATCTAGATAGGGTCAAGTTTGCGAAGGCCAAACTGAAGGGTCATGTAAAGATTTGGTGGTAAGAGATCTAGTTCAAGAAAAATAAAAGAGGAAAGTACAAAATTAGTAGATGGGATTAGATGGTAACTAAAATGAAGTGATAATTCATTCTTGTAGATTATGAGCATGATCTATTGAAGAAAATACAAGAGTTCAAGCAAGTAGGAAAATTTGTTTAGGAGTATATTGAAGAGTTATACTGAGTTCTCATTAGAACCAACCATGCAAAAGCTAATAAGGAGAATGTCACACATTACCTTAATAGGTTATAGCCAAGCATTTAGGATGAGATGAGTCTTGTTAGAGTGACTTGTATTGAGAAGGCATACCAGTTTTCCCTAAGGGTCAAGGAGAAACTAAGCAAGAATTTTGATAACAAGAATAGTGGAAGAGGTTGTAGTGGAAGATGTGGTGGATGATCTTATGGAGGTCATAATTTTGATCAAAAGAACAAGGATGAGGCAAGAAGTAGTAGTTAGAACCAGAGAGGAAACAATTCCAATCATGTCCATGATTAGAACAATAAAGATCAGAGAGGAAGAGGTAGAGGAAAAGGATCTAGACGAGGAGGCTTCCATGGAAATTTTTTTCACTATGGAGAAGAAGGGCATAGAGCATTTGAATGTTCCCAATAACAAGGAATGATAGATCAAAGAATAGAAGGGTAGGCTAGAGTTGCGCATGCTGATGAAAATGCCAGATCCTCACATTTAGAAGATGTTGAAAGAGGAGAAGTCCTAGTTAATAGAAGAGTGTTGTTGAGTGGTGAGAATGAACCTAATCAAAGAAAGAGTTTGTTTCACACAAGGTATAGATGTGAAGATAAGTGCTATGATGTGATCATTGATGGTTGAAGTACTAATAGTCTGGTGTTAGAAATGATGGTCACCAAGTTGAAGCTAAAGAGAAAGAAACAACCACATCCATATGTATTGCTTGCGTGCAAGATTACCACAAGGTCATGGTCAATGAGCAGTGCTCTATGAAGTTCAAGATTGGAAGCTACTAGGATGAGGTACTATGTGATATCATACCTATGAACATATGTCATATGTTGTTGGGTAGGCCATGGCAGTTTGATAGGCATGTTGTACACGATGGGTGAGCAAATACCTACACTCTAACCATGGATAGAGTGAAGCATAAGTTGAAGCTATTGAAGGATAAAGAACAAAAGGTATGTAGTTTTGCCATATTATGTTTTGTTGATTGAAAAGAGTTTCTCAAAAGTATGAAGCATGAGCATATGTGTTTTGATATAATTCAAAAAGATAGTAAAGAAGAAATAGAGGAGGTGTCTGCAAAAGTTATAGATATGTTGGGAGAGTTTTCTAATATTTTATTAGATAATGTACCTTATGGATTTGCGCTAGTGAGGAATATTAGTTACTAGATGGATTTGCTTCCAAGAGCTAGTTTTCCAAACAAGGTAGTGCATAGAATGACACTAGTAGAAAGTGAAGAGTTGAATAGACAAGTTCATGAGTTATTGCAGAAGGGGTTGATTCAAGTGACTCTGAGTCTATGTGTAGTACCAATTGTATTAGCACCAAAGAAGAATAGAGAATGAAGTATGTGCATAGATTCTTAGGCCATCAACAAGATCACAATCAAATATTGATTTCCATTGCCAAGGATGGATGATATTATGGACTATTTGAGTGGAGCTGAGTATTTCATATAGATAGATCTAAAGAGTGTGTATTATCGTATTCATATCAAAGAAGGTGATGAGTGGAAGACTACTTTCAAGACAAAAGAAGGATTGTACGAGTGGTTAGTCATGCCTTTTGGGCTAACCAATGCACTGAGCACTTTCATACAGCTCATGAATGAGGTACTGAAGAAGATTTTGGGTAGGTTTTTCATTGTTTACCTAGATGATATCTTGATCTTTAATAAGACATGGGAGGAGTATTTGATCCATATTTGCAAGGTGTTTGACAAGTTGAGGGAAGAAAAGTTGTTGATAAATCTAAAGAAGTGTAGTTCTGTAAAAAAGGCCTTGGTGTACCTAGGATTTTTATTCTTAGTAGAAGGTTTAAAAATGGACCCAAAGAAAGTGAAGGCTATCCTTGAATGGCCTAATCCAAGGAGTGTCAAAAAGGTAATCATGGACTAGCTAGTTTTCAGAGAAAATTCATAAGAGGTTTTAGCAGTATTTGTGGACCCTTGACTGAAATAATGAGAGGGGATAAGAAAGAATTTATGTGGACTATAGGAGAAGATAAGAGTTTTACTATGTTGAAACAAAAAGGCTACTGAGTAGCCTATTTTAGCACTTCCTAATTTTAACAAGGTGTTTCAAGTAGATTGTGATGTTAATGTTACAACAATAGGAGCTATTTTGAGCCAAGAAGGTAGACCTATTGCTTATTTCAATGAGAAATTGAATGATGCAAAAGGAAAATATTTTGTTTATGATGAAGAATTTTATGCTATAGTTCAAGCATTGAAGAAGTGGAGAAACTATCTTCTTCGTAAGGAGTTTTTTTTGTATATTGATCATCAAGCTTTGCAATATTCAAATAGTCAAGGAAAATTGAAACAAAGGCATTTGAAGTGGTTTGAGTTTTTACAGCATTATACATTTATTTTGAAACACAGGAGTGGGAAGTCTAACAAAGCTATAGATGCTCTTAGAAAAAGACAACTTTTGCTGATAGAAATGTAGATTGAGGTGGTTGGGTTCAAGGAACTCAGTATTTTGTATCTAAATGATCCTAATTTTGGTGAAGCGTGGAAGGATTGTACATAACCTATTACACTTCACTTGAAAAAGTGGTTGGGTTTCATGATCTAGGATAGTATTTTGTTCAAAGGAAGCTAGTTCTGCATTCCTAGAAGTTCAATGAGAGAGAATATCATCAAGAACAAGCATAGTGGAGGATTGGCTAGACATTTTGGTAGAGATAGAACCATAGCTTTGGTTGTTGAGAATTATTACTGGCCATAGTTTCAGCAAGATGTGAAGAAGTTTGTATAGAGTTGTAGAGTATGTCAGATGGTGAAAGGAGTGAAGTAGAATATGGGGTTGTGTTAGCCATTACCTATACTTGAGAAGTTGTGGGAGGATGTTAGCATGGATTTTGTTCTTGGATTATCGAGGATGCAACATGGTCAGATTCTATTTTTTTGGTGGTAGACAAGCTTTCAAAGATGACATATTTTATTCCTTACAAGAAGACTAGAGATGTTATTCATGTCACAAAATTAATTTTTAGAGAAGTGGTGAGACTATATCATCTTCCAAAGAGTATAGTTTTAGATAGAGATACCAAATTTGTTGGGTATTTCTGGCATGCATTGTGGAAGAAATTGAAGATAGAGTTGAAGTTTAGTTCATCACATCATCCATAGACTAATGGACAAACATAAGTTGTGAATCATAGTTTGAGAAACTTGTTGAGATGTTTGGTTGGAGACAAGCCAAAAGGATTGGATCTAATTTTATCATAGGAAAAATTTGCATATAATAATTTTGTGAATAGATGTATTGGTAAATCACCATTTGAGATTGTAAATGGAAGTAGTCCCAAAAATGTTTTCAAATTGAGGTAGTTGGATAAAGGAGAGATAAGTAGTGCTAAAGTAGAAAAATTTGTTGAACATTTAAAGAACATCCATGAGGAGGTGAGGAAGCATGTCATAAAGAATAATACAAAATACAATACTAAGGCACATGTGAAAAGGAGGTATAAGGAATTTTAGGTTGGAGATGAAGTCATGGTTTATTTGAGAAAGGAGTGGTTTTTAGTGGGTACATATAATAAGTTGAAGATGAAGAAGTTTGGACCATGCAAGATAGTGAAAATGCATGATTCTAGAAATGCTTATGAAGTGGATTTTCCTGCTAAGTTGAATATATCACCAGTATTTAACATTTTAGATTTGACAAATTATTATGAAGGAGGTGATGGATATGAAGTTGCAGAAGCACAGTGGAGTATTCTAGCAACTAGTATGGCTACAAAGGAGATTGAGAAGATACTAGATAGTCAAATTGGCAAAAGTACAAGAAATAGAACTTATGAGGAATACCTAGTCAAATGGAAAGGGAGGCCAACATAGTATTCATCATGGCTAGCAAGGGAGGAGGTCAACCATCTTAGGTTTCCTCTAAATACCTAAGATGTGATGGAGGCACTTCTCAAATTACACCAGGTGTTTGATGCAGGAGCATCTTAGGTGTAAGAGAAATCTTGGATAACCCAAAAATGTTTTCTTTTCAGTCTTTTCTATTTTAATAAGGACTAGTAGACAAGGTGGTTACTATTTATGAGAACTTTCTATTTTTAGTAAGTTTTTCATATGAGCTCGAAATGTTGTCATTTTCTATATGAAGGTTCATTTTAGAGTTATAAGCCTATCATAAAAATCTTATTGCTCCAACTTAAGTATCAGAGAAGTTATTGCATATTTTTGATGGAAAATTTTGTAGAAAAATCTTTAGGCTCATCATTGGAGGCCTTAAATTGCCCAAATGAGGTCTGAAAAATCGACGGAAGGGCACTAGCACAATTTTGAGCATATAGATCAAGAGTTGATGTTTCTAAATAGTAGTTATAATAGCCAATCAGAGAAATGGTTTCAAAGTTATGGCCTTCCAATGTTGGGTTACTTGAAATATCTAAAATAATTGTAAAAGATGTTTTTGGTCGACTCTATATGTATTGTTGGGGTTTTTCTACCCTAGGTATTAAGTTTTAATGTTAAGAACCTTCTCGAGAAGCATAAAATTGCCTTTTTAAGAAAAGCCCAAACATTGTCTAAGACAACTTTGGGTGATAGTTCACAACTTGTCTTGCAAATTATTGTAATGAAGGCACCAATGTGGGCTAGCATATTGTCCTTGTGAATTCTGTAATTCTACATTTGTGGCACAAATAAGAAGTCCATATTTTGTTTTCACATTTGCTGTTGTTTCTTTTCTTTCTGTTATGGTTTATGGTATTAAGGGGATCACCCTTCATCAGAAAGCCTCAAGGCCAACTCAATGAATTATTTTGAGGATATGGTATAAAGGAAAGTTATTTTCCTCGTGATGAAGTGTATAATATGTACAAGTGTGAATTGTATTCAAGTAATGAAAGTAAGTGATCAAAGGGATTATTGTGATGCAAAGTTGAAGATCTAGTATTGAGATTTTTGAAGTATTTGGTGTGGTATTGGCATAGTAAGAGGACATAGAAAGAGTCTAAATTGTTGAGAGTAATTTTATTCCTATTACTTTGAAAGGAATAATATAGAGGCCAATTGGAGAGTGAGTTTAGTGGTCTTGTGAATAAATCTATTTGGATAGTGGCTCCATATACCTTAGACAACTCTTAATAGGGTTGGAATATTGTAAAAAAAATTCAATGTCTCCTAATAGGGACTGATATGACCAAATGTATTTCATTTACTTCTAATAGGTTCCATCCTCTTACAAGGAACTTATATATTAGTACATCATTTTTTGGGTGCCATCCCCACCAAGTTTTTTGCTCTTATTGAGGGGTTTCCCTAGTTAACATATATAGTTTTATTTTGTATGTGTATATTAATGATTGTTGGTTATATTGATCACATGTTTAAGGTTTAATAAGGTTGATAAAAGTTATATATTGATCTAATAACTAATTCACACCCCCCCGCTCTCAGTTATCTTGGTGGACTTTACTTTCTAATAGGTATGTACCTTCAACAAAAATAATCTTCATCAACATTTTTTCCCCTTAGTATATGATCTTCTTTAGTTTAACTTCACTATTTCTCCCCCTTTACATAGAAGTCTTTTGATAATTACTTCTCTCATCTCTCCCTTTGGTTCATATTTTCATTACCAATATTCTCTCCTCCTTTGATATACTTCTTATAGATTCCTCTCTCTCCCTTTCATTCTATTCTCCACCTTTTTCTTACACTTACATATAATCTCCTCTTTTATAGTGTTTATTGATTTACTGACATTCTTCTCCTTTGACAACAATGCCAAAGGTCATTATAAGTTTCAATATGAAACTTATAAAACCTAGTAGTTATCCTTGTACCTTGCATGTAAAAATTTCATCATTTTTTTCACAGTCACCTTCACAACTTCAAAAATGTTCCTAAAGTGTGAACTGTTACATCAACTCTACAAAGATATTACAGTTCATCCATGAATTGATGCAACATGCATCTTCACCTAGTGAATTTTAGATAGGGGAAGAATCCCTAGTTTACCTCTTAGATAATCAAAAGCATCCTTAGGTAGTGGCTTAGTAAATATGTTAGCAATTTGTCCTTAAAACTTCACATATTCAAGCTTCATTTTTTTTTCTTGTACTTTCTCCCTCAAATAATGATACTTGATTGATATGTTCTTTGTTTTTGCATGCATCACCTGATTTTTTGAAAAATTTATTGCACTAGTGTTATCATAATAAATAGTAGTGGGTTCAATTATCTCTTCTTGAATCTTCCTACAATTCCTTAATACATACAATATTTTAACAATTGATTACAGTAGCAACATATTTAGCTTTAGCAATAAATTGTGAAATACAACTTTGTTTCTTGTTTATTCATGTAATCAATATTTATCCTAAAAAGAAAGCTCCACCACATGTGCTTTTTACATCATCAATATTACTGGCCCAATCAACATTTGTATAGACTTTAAGATTAAATTCATCATCTTGTTTGTACCATAAGCCATAATCTTTAATTCCTTTTAGATATATGAGCATCCTTTTCACAATAGTCATGTGTGTCTCCTATGGATTAGACAAAAACCTTGCAATAATTCCAACATCGTGTGCAATATTTGGTTTACTATGTACAACATAATGTATAGATTTGTATTATGTCTCATTTACCTCTCTATTAGTGTCTTTGTTTGATAATTTCACTCCAATCACTATAGGTGTGTCAACTAACTTAGACTTGCTCATTAAGATTTCTTTTACATTCTTGAGTTGAGTTACATATATTCCTTTCTTTGTTTGATAGACTTGTAATCTAATGAAAATTTTGATCTCACCAAATGTTGACATTTAAAATCATGTACTCATTTGATCAACAAATGCCTTATAGAACATGCTATTTCTTCCAAATATAATGTCATAAAAAAATATTTTAGCAATTAATACCATATCATCATATTCATTTTTTAGGTATAAATTATTGTTCTCACTTGTTCTTGCAAATCCAATCTTAATCAAATAAGAATGTAACCTTTCATGCCATGCTCTCAGTTCTTGTTTTAATCCATATAGTGCCTTGTTCAGCTTGAAACCCATGTTCTTTTCTAAAGGTTCAATGAATCCATTAGGCTATTCAATATATACTTTCTCTTCAAGTATTCTATTAAAAAATGTAGACTTGACATCCATTTGATAGAATTTGAACTCCTTGTATGTAGCATAAGTCAATAGTGTTCTTACTCCTTCCAATCTTGCCATCGGTACAAAAGTCTCACCATAATCTGATGCAGGAGCATCTAAGGGTCATAACATTTGACTCAGATATGGGTTTTGGATAAAATTTTATAGGCAGTTGCATGAGGAGGAGTTATTTGGATTGCTAATGGATTTTAGCTCAATAGGTGACCATTTTGACATTTTTTTGGGAGATAGAAATTTTATCTTGACCTCTAAAATTTGAATTTTGTGTTTTTTCATTTTTTTAGAAAATTGTTTTATTTAATAAATCCAAAATCATATTCTTGATTTTGTTGATTAGTTGGAAATTAATCTTGACTTAGTTGGGGGCTTTTCTTCAAAAAAATTAGGATTCATAGGATGGGTTTTGAACATTACCAAAAATGGAAAAATCTATTTTTCCTAAAAATCTATTTTTCCTAAAAATCTATTTTTCCTGAAAATCTACCAAATATGATAATTTTTGAAATTGTAATAAGTAGTAATTTCTTTCATTGTAAATGTAGAGTAGAGTTGGAAGAATTTGATCAACAATTTGGTATTCTATAATTTCTATGTTGTGTGATTTTTTAAGTTATTACTTTGAATGGTTTGGACTACATCATTTGGTATTAGAGTAGGAAGATGGCTAAGAGAGGAAGAGGAAAAGGAAGAGGATGTGTCATGCTGATGCAAAGATTAGAGTTGGATATAAGGAGGGAGATTGCACAACTCAATGAGTGACTAGATAATCAAGGAATACCAAGAGGGAATGAATTTGATGAAGAGGAAAACTGAAGAAATGTTAATCAAAATGAAGGAAATACAGGCAATGATGTGGTGGGATCAACTCCAAAAGGAATGAGATAGAAAAGAAAATGAAAAGATTAAGACATGGAGCAAGATGAAGAAAAGGAAGAAAGAAAAATTATTACCCATGGATTATTCATAGACACTATTTTGCAGATTCCAAAATTTGAATAAAAACTTGTCTTTAGTTCAAGACTATACAAATAAATTCTACAAGCTATCCATGTGCATAGAGCATCGAGAAAATAATGAGAAGATGGCTTCTAGATATATGAATGGCCTAAAATTCTCTATCCAAGATGAACTGAGCATGCATTGTGTTTACAGTATGGAGGAAGCCTACCAATTAGCTCTAAAGGTGGAAGAAAAGAAGAATAGGCAATACATCTAGAGGAATAGAGGTGGTCAAAGGGGTACCTCAAATCCATTTTGGGGAGGTTCTAATAATGGTTGGGGGGAGTCTTTTCAAGTATCTAAAATAAATATAGACACTAGGAAAGATCCTCCAAATCAAGAAAGAGGAAGGGGGTTTCAAAGAGGTCAAGACTACGAAAGAGGAAGATGCAAAGAAAACTAGAGAAGGCCTTTCACTTGTTTTAGGTGTGGAGAAGAAGGACATAAGGCCTGCTAGAATTACACATGGGAAAGGTAAACTTTTGAGAGGGGGGAGGTGAATCAAGAGTTTAAACTTGGACCCAGAAAACTTTCACCATTCATATATCACATGCATTAACATACTAAAATAACATGTAAAGTAAATGCATCTAAAACATGTAAGAAATTAAACACACACACTTGACACCAAATATGATTACCTAGAAATCCTCCAATTAAGAAGGTAAAATTGGGGTGGGGATGATACCCACAAGGTAAACTTTAAGCAACCCCCCTCGAAAAAGAGATAAAAATATTGGCAAATCTTACATTATTTTGAAAAATAAAAATAATTTATATTATTAACTGGCAAATCTTTAACTATTTAAATATTTGTATAACTAAATTTAATAAAAATGTGAAAATTTTAAATATTTTTAAGAACTAAATTACTAGCCAAAATTTCCTAAAATTAGCCAAATAGCAAATATTAGCCACTAAAAAATACCTTGGACACCCACAAATCTTCACTACTAAAGCAATAAAGTGTAGCCAATTAAGGTTACAATGGTTTGACCATGAAACATGATCTGCCCAGTGAAAGGCCTAACTTGTTAAAGGCTTACAAAGACTATAAAGTCCCACCTTATTAGAGGATTTCAACACCCTATTAGAAGTGTGCCTGGTTAAAGGACTTTTGATCACTCACTTGGAATTTCACCCTATTGAAGGATTTGATAAGGCCTGTTAGGACCACTCCACCATGGAGATTTAACTTAAATCACCTATCAAAATGTCTTAGCATAGATCTTGTAGTTGGAGCTTGCTTTGCCTGATAATAGGTCACCTCTATCCAATCTCTGATTAATCCTTCATGATTTGATGTATCAATGTTTTATCCTCTATCCTTTGTTCTTCACTTAACTGATTCTACAATTCATCTCATTGCTAAGTCATCTTCAATGCTCTACAAACTATCTTGTTCACTCCTTCAATTTGATCATTTTCCCTTTCACAATTCTTTCAACTCTCTTCTCTCTCTTGTGAAAATTTAGGGCTTTGTCCTCCTTAAGAAGATTGAGGTGGCTTAGGGTTAGGTGTGAATCTATGGCTGAGATTCATCAATTTTGTCACTTAAACCTTCCCATTTTCTAACTGGCTACATGCAATTGCATAGGGAATCTACATGTAGATTCATCCTTATCTCTAAAGAATCAAAATCTAACTTTAGGTCAATTGAAAAATAGTTTACATAGTTGTTTGTTCCATAACAAAAAAATATGTCCAATCTTTGTTACTCAGCATATGTAGTTACTGATGCTTGGTATACACTATAATTCTACTTTTGACTCGACACTTGAACTACTCGACATCTACTATTCACTTGACACTTGAATCACTCAGCATGGTCTATCTACTTAGTACTTGAGTGACACGACACATGAGTGACTTGGCACTCATTACAACTTGACATGGTCTTGTATTTACATATTATACTCGGCATGCATTACTAGTTTAACATGAACTAAGTAAATTTCTTAAGTGTGTTGACACTCAATTGTCAAAACCAATCTGAGATCAACAATCTCCCCCTTTGACATGAGTGTCAAAAACACTTGAATATATACAATCAATTTGATTTTCTTGAGTATAACATAACCATGACTTAGCTTATATACAAAATTTTGCAATAATCTATGTACCTCAAAATGTATAACTCCCCCTAAGTTAATGTGTCTATTCTATATCCAAAATCTATTCTCCATGAGTAGATTTGTCTCTGCTAAATAATACTCTTTGTCTTCAATGCATCTATATTATTTATGCTCTACCTTAGCTGATATCTTCTCAGCTCTATTTATATATTTGCATTATATTTCTAAAAAATGTATATCATTGGGGTCAAAATATGATAACTCTTGATTTCTCTCCCTTTGTTCAATCTTCCCCTTTTTCTTTATTCTCTTTGCATATTTCCATTTGTATCTCTCACCCTTTTACTCCTTGCATACTTACTCATTTTAATCTATCTCCCTCTTATTTCTTTATCTCCCCCTGTTTGACACTTATGTCAAAGGGTCTATATGCTTGTAGTGTATTTAACCAAATAGGATTTATGGACTTCAATGATTATTTTTAGAGCTACATCCCAATTGTCACATGTAACATCCAATGACTTCACTTGGATAGTGAGCTTGGCTGCAAGGTGTACTAGGCCATCAAGTGTAGAAAGATTAGGATCTTTCTTCAACAATGTTTTTGTATAGCCTAATTATTTGAGGAGGATTTCCATGTGTGGGGTGAGACAGGCCTAAATTTGTGTCAATTTGGCTCTTATATTAGCCTCTTTTACTATTAACATAGCTAATTGACTATATGATTGAAGCAATGTATGGAAATGCTTCTCACTCTGAGCTGGGTTCTTAGGTAGCTCTATACCTAATATGCTTAGATTCCTCTCCATGCTTAGAATTCTGTGTTCAGTGTCTTGGGTGAGAGTGTGGGATCACATAGTTTGGTGTACAATGAGAAGATATTCTCAAGTACCTTCTTCACATCCTCAACCTTGGTTGCCAATGCAACTTGAGTAAGTGTTATATCACTAGATATCTTTTCATTTACTTTCCCTTGAAACTTTCTTTTAGACCATTCTAAAAGTTTGGTATTTGTATCTAGGTCTTCATTATTAATCTTTTTCACAATATCTGACAATTGTTCCAATATTGGCTTGGTTTCTTCAGGAGTAGGCAAGCTGAATGCATCTAAAAAGATGTCTTTATTTTATTGTAGTGCTTTCTTTTTCTTGTACTTCTTCCTAAGCATTTCTTGATGTTTCTTCTTTTCTAATTCTTGTTGTAGAATTCTTATTTGATCTATAGTCATTGTGTCATAATCAAATTTTGGAATCACTATCTCTTCATCTAAAGTGATATCACCATAGTGAATTACCTTTTCAACTTTAGAAGAACTTGATCCTGGCACTGAGATTTGTAGGGGTATTGCTTCCGTGCTCAACTTTTGAAGAAGTTTTATAGGTGAGGAGCCAGATGTTGGTAAAATTACCAATACTAGGATGGCCTCCTACTCCTTTATCTTTGTTGTTTATTCTCCTTCTTTAGACTTATCTTGATCTATGAAATGACATGAGTTGTACCTTGTGTCTGTGTTGTAGGTATAGATGTATCTATCTGTCTTGTTTGCTCTATTGTTGTCTCCTTTTCCTCTTCTTTAGCAATCTACCCCTACTCAACTATATCCTTTTTAACACTTGTTTCAACCTTGATTGATGTGTCTACTGTAGACACCTAAAAATCATTTAGAAAATAAAGTATTTTTATTTTCTGGAAAAGTTCCTGATGACATCATCATTTATTAATTAATTAATTTATTTTTATGCCATTAAATCCCTTTATCTTAATTAAAAATATTTAATTAAGGAATCCCTCCCAAAAATGTTTAAATCTTATTTAAACATTATTTCCTTATTTATTAATTATTTAATTAATAAATTGACTAAAAATCCCAAAATAAATAAACAATTTATTTTTTGCCCAAAACTTGGCCAATTTCCTTAAGACCACTAACCTCTTCCAAAATCTTCTAATCCTTCTTTAATTTCAATTAAAGGCTAATCCCATCATTTCCTATCCCTAATCCCAACTCAAAATATTTAATTAAGATTAAATATTAATCCTCGTGTTTATTAAAAATGTTTTAATAAATATCTCCTCAACCCAAACCCTTGAAATAAATAACACTTTATTTATTTTCTAAAAAACCTTATTTATCCTCATCCTAGGAAGTTCTAGACTCTTCTAGAAAGTCTTCATCCTCATCCAAAGCCTAGACTCTTCTAGAAGATGTCAATCCTTATCTTTAATCCTAATCCTAATCCCCTCCTAACCTTGTCGCATTCCCTAAACATGGGTTAAGACTTGCTAACCCAAGCCAAAGCCAACAAATATCTTCTCCTTCACCCACCCTCATTAAATGCCATCCACTTGCCCATCTCTAACAAGCCTAATCTAATCTTAATCCAAGCCTAATCCAAGCCTTAATCATTTTCACATTCCTAAGTCAAGCTTAGGACTTTCTTAATCCAACCCAAGTCAAAATATCTCAACTCTCTTACAAATATCCCAACCATAAAACTTTATAAGCCCAAAAAGCCATAAATGACTCTTACAAGCTCATTCATTGCTCTTACAAGCCATTATGAGGGTCTTTATGAGCTTTGAGCCTCCTTTGTTGACCCCTCAACCCCTCTTGCTCTAACCAATGACCTTGTGACATGTGTCACTCTTTGATTGGCTATAAGAAAGCACAATCCATGTGCTCTCCTCTCATTCAATCTAAACCTTCCATAAGCTTTCTCCCATCCTTGCATCCTAGCCATTGATCCCTCAAGCCCTTTGCCTATTTAAGGAATCCTCTCTCAAGCCATTTAAACACAATCCATGAAGTAAAGTCATAATGCCATTTTAAGAAGCTATTTTACATCAAAACCATGCACTCACACTCAAATTCCAACTCCATTTGAAGCCCTTTTTGAAGCATAAGCTTGAGCATACATCCTATCTATTTAGACAAAGCCACTCAACAAGAGAGCTTCTCATTGAGAAAGCCCATTAATGGTTCATATTCTCAATTGAGAGCTCATCTTAGTCTATCTTGAAGTTTATTATTTTTTTTTAGTTTGTAGAAGCTTTATTTAAATTTGGTTTCTATTAGCATACTAACATTGCTCATATACATTCTGGCACGCCCGGTGGGACCCTGCATGGGTCATCTTCATTAGCTTTTTTAGTCAAGTTTTGTATGTCATTTTCTGATTTTGGCTAATTTTTCTTGTTTTTGTGATTGGTAGGATTTTATAAATTGGTTTTGTAGGTCCACATGAGCATGAAGAAGACAAAGGAACTCATAGTCTATCTCATAGTGTTTGCAGATTTTTTAAGCTTATAGGTGGATGAAGCACTTGGAATTCTTCTTCCTCTTCTTGTCTATATTCTTCTTCTATTTTGTCTACTTCCTCTTCTTCTTCTTGAGGGATCTTGGCCTTTTTTTTTAAGGAAGCAAAATCATACACACTTTTTGCAAGAATTTTTTTTTTGCCAATCCTCCTTAGGTCTATCATGTAGCTTTGACTCTTCCTAGGAAATCTTTCATCAGCCAATCCAAAATCTGTGCTTAATCCAAATCCAACCATGAGCTTTCGTCTTCATCCATATGCAAGACTCCATCCCCATCCAACTCATCATCAAAACATGAAATCCCAACCCTATCATGATGAGTTTGGTCACATTGTCTTTTCTCCTACTACATCCTATTCCAATGATGATGAAAATCTTGTTGACTATGACGGGTATCTTGAGAGCCTTAGATTCCTTCCATCAACCATCCCCCAAAATCCAAGCATTCCTCCAAACTATCTAGTCATGCCATCTCATATCCTAGCTTCTCCTCCATCACCCAATCAACCAAGCTTCCAATCTTCCACCCCCATCACACTAGCTATTCCTGTCAATCCACCACCTCCACCTCCAACACATGAGTCTCCTAGGAATCTCCTAGAGGAAATACAAGAAAGGCTGCCTCCAATAGTTGATAAGCCATGTCATCTAATCCAACCATGTGAAGTAGTTAGTGATGAAGCTTCCCCATCTATAATATCACCTCTATCTCCCATAGTTATCATCCCCATACCATCCATGAAATTTCTTAAAATCCTTCCACTTCCTGCAAGCATCAAAATCCCACCACCTGTCAAATCCCTCCAAGAATTTCCCAAATCTCCCGTAATGACCCTTATGCATCCATCTTCTACTCACCCATCTCCACTACCGAATCTCCCATCTATCCATCTGCTACCTTTGAAGAATCCATCCCTTCACCTCCTATTGTACCATCCACTCCAATCCAATCCTATCAAGATCCTGCCCAAAAACATGTTGACATTCCCCAAAGAATAAACAAAGATATCATCGTACCATGTCTTCCATCCATAGTGTAGTCACCATCTCCTCCATCTCTAAAACCTAAAGCCATACCTCCTCTACTGCAGGATATCTTTTCATCCCATCAGCTAAATCAAGATCCTATCCTACCATCTCCTCCGCTCCATGCTTCCATCTTACTACCTATCCAAGCTATTCCACCATCTATAATCTACACTCTTGGTTCACTTACATTCATGGCCCCCTCTAAGCAAAAGAATTAAGAACAGTATCTCCCCATTACAATACATCTAATAAAGCACTTCTACCATTTTCTACAAGCAAAAAGTTTCCTCAGCTCATTCAAATGCTCAATCGATGGCATTATCAAGGTCAAGGTTTAGGACCACAAGAGCAAGGAATCAGAAAGCCTATTATTGCACAAAAGAATCTAGGATTTCATGGTCTTGGATATGTATCCAAAGGCTCACCATCTAAAAGTGTTGTTACATGCCATCCACTTGCCCATCTCTAATAGGCCTAATCTAATCTTAACCCAAGCCTAATTCAAGCCTTAATCATTTGCACATTCCTAAGTCAAGCTTAAGACTTTCTTAATCCAACCCAAGTCAAAATATCTCAACTCTTTCACAAATATCCCAACCATAAAACTTTATGAAGCCCACAAAGCCATAAATGACTCTTACAAGCCCATTCATTGCTCTTACAAGCCATTATGATGGTCTTTATGAGCTTTGAGCCTCGTTTGTTGACCCCTCAACCCCTCTTTCTATAACCAATGACCTTGTGACATGTGTCACTCCTTGATTGGCTGTAAGGAAGCACAATCTATGTGCTCTCCTCTCATTCACTCTAAACCTTCCATAAGCTTTTCCCCATCCTTTCATCCTAGCCCTTGATCCCTCAAGCCCTTTTCCTATTTAAGGAATTCTCTCTGAAGCCATTTCAACACAATCTAGAAAGTAAAGCCATAATGCCATTTTGAGAAGCCATTTTTACATCAAATCCATTCACTAAAATCTATCAAAAATTCTCCATTGAAGCCCATTTGAGCATTTGAGCATACATACATAATCAAGCCATCTTAGCTATTAGACACACCTCTACATCAAGTGATCATCCTCATTGAGAGAGCCTATCCATGGCTCATATTCTCATTTGAGAACTTCACTTTGTCTCTCATGAAGTTATGTTAAATTAGTATGCAAATGCTTTTTGATTGTTTTAATTTAGTGTTTCTAACATACTAAAGTAGCATATACATTCTAGCATGCCCATTGGGACAAAAGAATCAAAAAGCCTATTATTGCACAAAAGAATCCAGGATCTCATGGTCTTTCACTATCTTTCATCCTCCAGCTTTTATCTATCACTATCCACTTATCTTCTGCAACCTCACTCCATCATCCCAGCTAGCATCCATCTCCCTAACACCTTCAACTTTTCCATCCTAGCTTCAATCCTATCACATCCATTGCAAGAACTCCTTTTGCATGTCATCTTTTGATTGGGGGTACTGTATTCCTTGGAGATCTTGTCTTGTCCATCCTCCCTTGTCATTGGTATCTCGCTCTAGGCTATCCTCATGCAAATCCAATGTCATCCTCTCATTAGCCATTCACTCTAGCACCATCTATCAGCTCAACTACCACCAACCTTAGCATTGTCCCCATCCTTGGTTGCACATCTATCATCATCATTGGTTGCATCCTTCCAAATCCATATCTTTCGCTATCACCTCATCCTTAGCTTCTACATCTTGCACCAACTTAAGCCATCTCGTTCTCTTATCATTCAGAGCTCCTATACAGCTTGTAAATAATCTTGTATCCAATGCTTGTATCATACCTTGTATCATAGCTTGTATATCCAATCTTGTCCAAAACACCTTGTACATTTGTAACATATCTTGGTCTATCAACTTGTACATGCTCTCTAGCTTAGTACCATTGTATCTATCTAGCGTTCATGTCAGTTCATCCTTGATCAACATCTTGCACACATCGTACATCTTGGTTAGCTATTCCAATGTAGCGTTTAGCTAGATCTCCTATCACCAAAGTGTTATCCTTCTTACTTCAGCTTGCCAAGTGCATCACTCATCCAAATCCACCAACTTAGGTGCTCTCCAATAGATCCTTGTAGGATATAGCTTTCCTCATGTCTGATCTTGGTTCATTAGTACCTCATCCTACCCATCTCATTGGCAAATGGTTCTCTTTTGGATTTTCACTTTCTTTTGATTTGGAATCTTCCCTTTTGGGTTTCTATTAGCATACTAACATTGCTCATATACATCTACAGTTGTTGGAATCAAAGGTTGATCACTAGTAACTAAAGGGATGGAAGAAGGTGGTTCTTTTGTATTCACCTTATCCCTTGTAACCTCAGTTACTACATTTTGAATTTTTTCTACACTAATCAATATTTGATTTGTGCATAGTTGTGCTTCTATATAGATTGATCTATAATTTTTTTCAAATCTTCTATAGTTAATGGGTTGATGTTCTGAGCTGATGCATCAAAGACATCCTTAACAATTATAGTCTTTGTAGGTACACTTGTGTCATGAGGAGGACTAACACTTAGCATTTGTGTTTCTTGCACACTCTATTCCTCATGCTATTGTTCAATTGTTGCCATGTCAGTGTCCATCTTCTCATTATCCTCCTCTATATTTATCTCTTCTTTACTATCCTCTTTGTCATCTTCTTCTTTGTCATCATTCTTACCCTCAAAGGGGGCCTTCTCTCCTTGCTTAATTGTAGTTAATCCTTAAATTAATTTCCACATTTGTGTGGATTTCTTGATAACATCTTCAATGTCATTTTGGAGAATGTTGAAGGCTCTATACCTTCATGTAAACCTTCCTCCATATTTCTTATTTGCTTTAGCAATTTTCCCTTTTATTAGTTTTTGGATAGCTTGGGCCAGAGTAGTCTCCCTTATTTTATTTTCCAAATTTAATCAATAGTGTCATTTTTGCACAACTAAATCATATAATGCCTTGGGTACTAAATTGGAAATTTTTTGAATTTGGACATCATTATTTATAAGGCTTCTTCTACTAAATTTTTCTCTTCTTTTTCCAAATTATCAAAATTTACATTCTTAAGACCAGACAAATCTACATTATTTTTGATATTTTCACACATATTTTGAAAATTAGAAAGTAGTGTATGACTTACCACTTTGAATTGGCTTATATCTTCTAATTCAATTTTTTCCTCATCTAAATTAGGTTGAGCAATATATTTTCTTCTTTGTTTCTTCTACTCCTAGCCTCCTTGTTTTGTCTACTTTGTTTTCTCCTTGGCCTTTTGTGTGGTGGCTCAAGTGCTAGCTCTTGTGGTAGGTGTGGTTAGCTTTGTTGGACTAAGTTTTACAACCTTCTTAGCTTTAACCACAGGTTGTTCCTTGGCCTTTCTCTTTTTAGGCTTGGCATGTATTAGTGCTTCCTCAGCTTCCTCATCTTCATCACCCTCTTCTTCTTCTTTGTCCTCACCCATGCCTTGTGTTAATGAAAGGGGTTATTTAGTTTGTTCTTGTTCTTCCTCTTCATCCTCTTCATCACCTTCCTCTTCTTCTTCTTCAACACCCTCACCAAATTTGGCCTTAAGCTTCTTCACCAATTTATCTTTCTTTTTCAATGTGGAGTCTATCTTCAACTCCATCTCTACCTTTGACTTATTACATCATAATTACCAAAGATTTTGTTGTTTTATCAGCTTCCTTAGCAAGAAGTATAGTAATGGTAGTTGAGGCTTCATCAACATTGATTTTATAACCTAAGGGTCTTAGCCATCTTACCCTAGGTATGGTAGCCTATGCATATTTGTAATCAATATCTACAAGAAAACATATATCATTGTAGTATTTTTCAACCAAGGAAACATGTATTCTCATCCTTTTCTTCATAGAATTCTTAAAGTCTTCAAAATATCTTGTCATGATAGTTTCAAAATTTTCACCCATCTACTCAATGTACTCATTGATCTAAGCAAAAACTGTCATATTTGTTTTCCATCCTATTTTGGCAAAAGATGGGAATGTATTCTATACATAGAAGAATATGAAAATTAGGATTGATCCAAATTTTCACTGTGCACTATTAGTTTTCCTGATTGCTCCAAGGTTATCCATTATTTTTTGCAATTGAAGCTCAACTAGATCATAGGTATGGTCTTTCTTCACAATTTTGTATCCCACATCTACTACAATATAGGGCACACTATTCAGTCTACTTGATTGATAAAACTTATGAGAAATAACCCTTACTACAAATTTTATAAGTAGATCTGTGATGGTGTCTATTGTCATTCCACATTTATTCCACTTTGCACCTATATTTTTCTATATCGCCTCTTTAGAGTTACTTTGCAGAGTCTTTGGCCAATCTAGGGTTGGAAAACCAGTCACCTTGTGGATTATTCTCTTTGAAATCTTTATTGGTCCTCCTTCCAACCATAGGGATCCATCATGAATTCAGCTCAATACTATTCTTATCCAGTCAATTTTGAATATAGTGGGAAATTCTAGGGCATGCATCAAACCCTTCCTTTCAATGATTCTGAACTCCTTTTTTAAGATAAAATTTTCACACAATCTATCATAGGATTCCCTTATCTCCATTTCACCTATTCCACCAATTTTTGTAGTTATAACATTTTCTAACATCTTGGACCATAATGACTTTCAAGGAATCATGGACAATGTGCCTGAGTGGTCTTTTTTAAAAGCAATATGTAGAATTTCCTTGAAAATGATCATTCTACCTCATTACTAACTAAATGTACATTCAAGACCTCTTTCCCTTCTATATTTCTTGAGCTAGACACCAATATGACAAACTAGGGTTTCTACAAATGCAAATTGTGTAGCTTGGCTTGTGAATAAATATGTTAAAATTTGAAGAACAAGAGTGAAATTGTCACTGAGATCTTTGTAGTCGCTTTGAAGAAACTTTTGAGTCACCTTCTACTCTTTTGGCTCTTGTTTGAATTTGAAATAATGAGAAATGAGCAAAAAACAACCATATACCCTTCAAAAACCTTGCAGTTAATTCTTAGTGCTTGTACAACTATAAACTCGACATCAACACATTTTCAAAATCATTTTGCATCTATAGGTATTACCATCACTCGGAAGCTACTACAGACTCAACATCAACTAGCTAGCTTAGTAGCTCAACAATAACTAGTGTTCAACTTGGCAACCATTAAAAAATTTTCATGCTCTGCAACAACATGAAAACTTAAAAATTTGATCTTGAATTTTTAACAACATTTTGCATCTTTATTCATGCTAATGTAGTCCTTTCAGTGCTAACTTCTTTTGGAATTGATGTATGACATAATATTTTGAATATCAGTCCCACATACCTCTTATTTCCTTAGTTTGATGAGGTGTGACCACTTGACCCATTGGGTGAAGTGATCCCTTCTCCATTGGATGTACTACAACCATCTTTCTTCTTCCATGTCTTATTCATCTCATTCTTGATGTGTTCATCACCTGCCTTGCCTTTGCCTTTATCAAATTTACAACTTGATGCTTTTGACCTAGTTGGACAATGATTGCTAATATGACTAGTCTTCAAATAGCTAGAGCATGTGGTTTGACTCAACCACCTTTTGTAGTAACCACTGAAGTGATTCCTAATACAATTTTTACATATATGTCCATATTCTTGACAATAGTGGTAGCTATATCTTGTATTTTAATCCCAATTATAAGAGTTTCCATAGCTTCTTACCTTTTTTGGCTTGTTTGATGACCACATGGACTTGGATCTACATTCAAAGGCTCTATGTCCATACTTCTGATAGTTGTAGTAATATCCTTCAAATCTTGGTGCATGCATGGTTCTGGTTCTACATTCATGTGCCTGATAACCTTGTTTATTGCACTTATGATAGTGGACCATGTTCTTAGGCTTGACATTCTAATTTATATTCTTGTTCCTACACACATTAGTAGTATGTCCTTTCTTTCCACAATTATGACAAGTAGGTTCAAAATTCTTATCTTTGATGTTCCTTTCTTCAGCAACTTTGGATGACTCTCCTTCTTCACTGCTTGTGTAGCCTAGTTCTAGTGTATCTCTGTTAGATCTAGGAGACCTCAGTAATTGCTCAAAGTATTTGATAGCTTCATTTGGCTTGTTGAAAATTTTAGCAAATTCCTTTTCTCTTTTCAGGTCATTTTGTAGTTGTTCATTCTGCAACTTCAATGTAGTTATCTTAATGTCCTTGACATTAAACTCATGATGAGCATTCATCATTTGACTGAAGGTATCCAATTGCATGTTTGAGATCCTGGATAGCTCTATTGACTTCTCTTCCAATCTATTTGCTAGAATTCTCTTGTCTTCTTCAATCATGGCTTTTTCTTCCATGGCTTTCTTCTTTTTTTTTAGTCACCTCACATAGTAGTATAGCTTGTGATTCTTGCTCCAACTTGACATTTCTAATTTCTTCATCTTGGATTGTACACTTTTCCATTAGATCTACAACTACTACATCAAATTCACTAGAATTACCATCTACAAATAGCTTTGTGGTGTCGATCTCTTTGTATTGTGTGTCATTTTCTTTTATAGAAATCTCTTTTCTTCTCTTCAAGGATCTCTTCAAAGCATCTCTAGCTTCATTTAGTTGATGTAGTATATGATGTATCTCAATCTCCTAGTTCTCAATGGTCTTTCACAATTTGAATACTTCCATTTCAATATCTTTCCTCTAAGTTGCAAAGCTTCTCCTTCTGAGAACTTGGCTCTAATACCAATTGTTGGAATTACAAGTGGGAAAGGTAAACTTCTAGTGGGGGATGGGTGAATTAGGAGTTTAAACTTGGGCCCATAAAAATTTCACCATTCATACATCACATGCATTAACATACTAAAATAACATGTAAAGTAAATGCATCTAAAACATGTAAGCAATTAAACACACACACTTGACACTAGATATGATTAACCAAAAACCCTCCAATTGAGAAGGTAAAACTAGGTTGGGGGTGACACCCCCAAATCTTCACTACTGTAGCAATAAAGTGTAGCAATAAAGTTACAATGGTTTGACCATGAAACATGATCTACCGTATGAAAGGCTTTCCCTATTAAAGGGTTACAAAGACTGTTAAGTCCCACATTGTTAGAGGATTTCAACACCATGTTAGAAGTGTGCCTAGTTAAAGGACTTCTAATCACTCACTTTGAATGTCACCCTATTAAAGGATTTGATAAGGCTTGTTAGGACCACTCTTCCTAGGATATTCAACTTAAATCACCTGTCAAAATGTCTTAACATAGATCTTGTGGTTTGCACTTTCTTTACTTGATAACAAATCACCTCTATCCAATCCTTGATTAATCCTTCACAATATAATGTATCAATGTTGTATCCTCTATCCGCTTTTCTTCACTTAACTAATTGTACAATTCACTCTCATTGCTAAGTCACCTTTAATTCTCTACAAGCTATCTTGTTCAGTCCTTCGATTCAATCATTCACCCCTTCACAATGCTCTTAACTCTCTTCTCTCTCTCTCTCTCTTGTGAAAATTTAGGGCTTCATCCTCCTTAAGAAGACTGAGGTGGCTTAGGGTTAGGTATGAATCTACAATTGAGATTCATCCATTTTTCCACTTAAACCTTCCCATTTTTTGATTGGCTACATGTAATTGCATAGGGAATTTGCATGTATATTTTTCCTTATCTCTAAAGAATCAAAATCTAACTTTAGGTTGGCTGAAAAATAGTTTACATAGTTGTTTGTGCCATAAAAAAAAAATGTCAAATTTGTGTTACTCAACATATGTAGTTACTAATGCTCAGCCTACACTATAATTCTACTTCTGACTCAACACTTGAACTCTCGGTATCTATTGTTCACTCAATATTTGAATCACTCAAAATGGTCTATCTACTCAGCACTTGAGTGATTCACCACATGAGTGACTTGGCACTCATTGCAACTTGGCATGGTCTTGTGTTTACATATTATGCTCGACATGCATTACTAGTTCAACATAAACTAAGTAAATTTTTTAAGTGTGTTGACACTCAATTGTCAAAACCAATCTAAGATCAATAGGGCCTTTGAGAGTTCCAATTTTAACATGCAAGATAGAAATCAAGGAGGGTCATCGAGAGTGAACCTAGCCAAAGTTGACAATGAAAGATCCAAAAAAAAAAAGTGTCTTTAGATACCAAATAAAGCCTCATGATGAGGATGGCAATTATTATTCCAACCAAGGAGGAAGTAGAGGAGAAAGGTATTGATGATTCATGGCTTAGAACCAACATATTTTGAACAAGGTGTAGCTTAGGAGGAAAGGTATATCAAGTAATTATTGATGGAAGTAGTTGTGAGAATATGGTTTCTAAAGAAATGGTGGAGAAACTAAACTTCTAGTGTGAAAAGAACCCTTGTCCTTATCAAACTATATGGTTTAAAAAAGAAGTGAAATCATAGTAGATAAGAGATGCCTTTTTAAATTTTCCATAAGAAAGGTCTACAAGGATGAGCTATGGTGCAATGTGATTCTGATGGACACATTCCATGTCCTCTTGGGTCATCTCTGACAGTATGAAAAAAAGGTTATTCATAATGAGGAAAAGAATGCTTACACCTTCTAGAAGGATGGATCTAAGGTAATCTTATTATGTCTCATGGGTAATGAAAAAACTAAAAGTATGCTATTTGAAAAAGAACTTGTCAAGGAGATGAAAGTAAGAGGGTGTTGTTATGCATTAGTAGTACAAAAAGGGAAAGAGGAAGACTTGACTATACCACCAAAAGAAAATGTGGCATTGGAAGAATATTCATATGTTATTCCATAGGAGCTACTTGATGGACTTCCCGCAAAACAAGATATCCAACACCATATTGATCTTATTCTAGAGTCAAGTCTTCCCAATCAAGGAAAATCAAAATGAATCCAATAAAACATGTGGAACTGGACAAATAGGTGACTAAAATCATACAAAGAGGTTTAGTATAGGAAAGCATGAGCCCCTGTGTTGTCTCAACATTGTTAACCCCAAAGAAAGATGGAGCATGGAGGATGTGAATAGAAATTTGATCCATTAATAGGATAACCATCAAGCATCATTGTCATATCCCACATTTGGCTGACATGATGGGTGTTCTTACTGGAGCAAAATATTTCTCTAAGATTGACCTGTGAAGTGGATACTACCAAATATTCATTAGAGAGGGGGATGAGTGTAAAAATTCTTTCAAAACTAGGGATGGTTTGTATGAATGGAAGGTTATGCCTTTTAGTTTATCCAATGCACATAGTACTTTTATGAGAGTCATGAACACTGTCTTGCATCCCTACATTGGTAAGTTTGTAGTATTTTATTTTGATGATATACTAATTTTTAGTACGGGAAGGGAAGAACATCTACAACACCTAAGGATCATATTGGGGGTATTGAAAAGAGAGAAACTTTATGCTAATTTAAAGGAGTGTAGGTTCATGCAAGCAAGCTTTGTTTTTCTGGGGTTTTTCATTTTTGCAGATGGTGTCAAGATAGATCCAGGAAAAGTTTGAGCCATTCTTGAATGGCATAGTTCACATAGTATCACTAAGGTGAGAAGTTTTGATGGCTTGGATACTTTCTATAGAAAGTTCATTTGTAATTTCAGTAGTATTGTAGCACCTATGATAGACTGCACTAAGGGTCAAGAGTTTCCAATACCTAAAGAAGAAGGTCATTGAAGCTCCAATACTAGCCCTACCAGTTTTTGATGAAGTGTTTGAAGTGGACCGTGATACCTCACTTATGGGTATTGGTGCTGTACTTAGTCAAGAAGGTAAGCCCATTTCATTTTTTAGTGAAAAAATGAATGATGTTAGAAAGAAATATTCTATGTATGATATAGAATTCCATGCAATTGTGCAAGCTTTGAGAAACTAGAAGAATTATCTAGTAGCCAAAGAATTTGTGTTTTTTATAGACCATATTGCTCTTAAATACTTGAACACACAAAAGAAATTGGACACTAGACATGTAAAATGGGTCTCTTTCCTATAGGGGTTTACTTTTATTCTAAAGCATAAATTAGGGAAACAAAATCAAGTTGCATATGCCTTAAGTAGGTGAGTTGTTCTTTTCACCATTATGGAAATAGAAGTGGTTGGATTTGATGTAATGAAAGACTTATATGAAATTTATAGTGACTTTTGAGAAATTGTTGATCAATTGAGGAATCGAGTACTTGGGCACACAGATGCTATTGAAGGTATCTTATGCAAGATGGTTATTTATTCAAGGGGAAGTAGTTTTGTGTTCTTGTAGGCTCAATGCAGGAAAATATTATTAGAGAATTTCATAGTAGTGGTATGGCTGGGCATTTTGGGAAGGATAAAATAATAGCATTGGTAGTTGATAAGTACTAATAGCCAAAGATGAAGTGAGATATCACCAGGTTTGTGGAAAGGTGTCAGATTTGTCAAGTAGCCAAAGGATACTCCTAGAACATTGGATTGTACCTACCATTACTAGTACAAGTAGGACCATGGATAGACTTGAGTATGGACTTTGTATTGGAATTGCCTCATACACATCAAGGTAATGGCTCTATCTTTGTAGTTGTGGACAAATTCTCAAAAATGGCTCATTTAATTTCTTGTAAGAAAACTAGTGATGCCACTACGGTGGATAAGTTATTATTTTCTAAAATAGTCAGATTGCATGGGGTTCCAAAAATGATCATCTCTGATCAAGATACTAAGTTCTTGAGTCATTTCTAGAGGACCTTATGGAAGAAGATGGGGAAAAGGTTATAGTTTAGCAGTGCTTATCATCCAAAAATTGATGAACAAATAGAAGTTGTCAATCATAGTTTGGGTAATTTTTTGCGATGTATTATTGGAGAGAAGCCCAAAAAATGGGATTTGGCATTGCCCCAAGAAAAATTTTCTTATAAAAACTCAATGAATAGGTCAACTGGTAAGTCACCATTTCAAGTTGTATATGGTCATAATCATTAGGGTGTTCTCAATTTGTTGCAACTTCCCTTGGATGAAAAATTCAGTGATAATGGAGAAGCCTTTGTAGAGTAGCTCTACCAGTTGTAGGAAGATGTGAGATAGAAGTTGCAAGACAACAATGAGCGGTAAAAAGCTTCCATATATGCTACTCAAAGGTATCAAGTGTTTAGTGCAGGTGATCTAGTGATGGTTTATCTCAGAAAGGATAGGTTTCCTATGGGGACCTATCATATATTGAAATATAAGAAAATTGGTCCCTACAAGATTATGAAGAAGATTAATGATAATGCTTATGAGGTAGAGCTTCCTAGTGATCTTGATCCATCTCTTGTGTTTAATATTTCTAATTTATATACTTTCCATGGTGATGATGCCTCTAATGAAAAGGAGGATGTGGTAGATTGGACACACACCATCCCCATCAAGAAAAGGGAAAAGGTTACACAGATTCTAGACAAGAAGACTATTTAGACTTGTTAGGGTGACTACAATAGATATCTCATGTAATGAGAAGGGTTGGCACTAAAAAATAGCACCTAGATTATAGAATAGGATTTATAGAAGCTATATGAGCCTAAATGGAAGTAGTTTGAGAACTAGAACTTGCAAGAGCTATGTTTTTTTCAAGCAGGAGAGAATGATGCAGGAGCATTCGAGGATCATAACTTTTGACTCGGATGTGGGATTTGGCTAAAATTTATAGGCAATTGCATGAGGAGTTATTTTGATTTTTCATGGATCTTAGTTTGATAGATGGCCATTTCAACATTTTTTTGGGAGCCTAAAATTTCATGTTGACCTCTGAATTTGGAATTTTATGTTTTTTCAATTTTTTAGAAAGTTGTCTTTTGAATAAATTCGAAATCATATTCTTGATTTTGTCAATTAGTTGGTAATTCATCTTGGCTTAGTTGGGGGATTTTCTTGGGAAAAAATTAGGATTCGTAGGATGGATTTTGAAAATTCCCAAAAATTGAAAAATCTATTTTTCCCAAAAATCTACGAAATACGGTAATTTTCAAAATTGTAATAAGTAGTTACTTTATTTCATTGTAGAGGCAGAGTAGAGTTGCAAGAATTTAATGAACAATCTGGTATTCTATAATTTTTCTATTGTGTGATTTTCTAAGTTATTACTTTGAAGGGTTTGGACTATATCATAATCTATTCATTCTTCTTATGCATAACCTTTGCAAGCTACTCTTGCTTTGTTTCTAACCACTTCTCATTTTCATTCAATTTGTTTTTGAAAATCCATCTGGTTCTTATCAAATTCTTGTTAGTATGTCTCAATACTAATGTCCATGTACTATTCTTCTTAATCTAATCAATCTCTTCATTCATAGCATTTATCCAATCCTCATTATCTAGAGCAACTTTAACTATTCTTGGTTCAAAATTAGCAATCAAATAGTTACTATCTCTTAATTTACTCCTTGTTTGTACATCAACACTTTTATTTACAATGATTCATTTAGGGGAATGATTCTTTCTCACATATTTGGCCAATATAGGTTTAGTTCTTTGATTTTTAACAATTTATCCACTCAGTAGGGGTTCAACTTCCTGCTCAAGTTGTACTATTTAATGCTTAGGTAAAGCATTCTATAACTTGGGTGCTATTATTTGGTTCTCAATGTTTCTCTCCTATAGCTTGGGAAATGCATCAAGTGTGTCTTCATATACATACACAAACTTGTTGTAATCTTTAGGTTCCTTCTTACTTTCTACATCATTCTTCTTTGCAAATTCATCAAATCTCACATTTGCACATTCAATCATCTTGTTAGTACCTTTGTTCAAAAATTCATAAGCTTTTCTCTTAGATGAATAACCAAGTAATACACCTTCATCTCCTTTAAAATAAAATTTACCATTCATTGCATCCTTGTGACCTACTTTCAAAGGTTTGGAAATAACTTACATTTGGTGTATGACCATAGCAAAATTCATAGGGTGTCTTGTTTGTTCCTTTCTTCAATTAATCTCAATTAAGAGTATAAACAACAATACTAATTGCTTCTCTCTAGAATATCTGAGAAACCTCCTTTTCAATCATCAATGTTCTTTTACAATCCATTATTGACCTTTTTCTTCTCTCAACAATCTCATTTTGTTGTGGTGTCTTTGGTGTGGATAATTGTCTTTTAATATCATTATCAGTGCAAAAGTTAGTGAATTAAATAGACATAAACTCAACACCTCTCTCAGATCTTAAACATTTCAAAAATTTACTAGTTCCTTTTCAACTCTAACTTTATACCATTTGAACATATAAAAATCATGTGATTTCACCTTCATGAACATAATAGTAATTATTCTTGAATAGTCATCAACAAACAATAGAAAATACTCATCACCATAATAACTGTCAACACTAATTGGACCACATAGATCAGTATGCACCAATTCCAGGATATCATTTGAAGTGTGTCTTACTTGAAAAACTAGACTTTTTCATCTTACTAAGATGACATTCTTTACACATATCATTCTCTAGTTTTTGCAGTTTTGGTAAGTCTCATAGTCTTTTCTTTCTACTAACTTTCACCATGTTCTCAAAGTTTACATGACACAACCTTTTATTCCATTACCATACATCTCAAACTTTAGTAAACAAGCATGTCTTAGTAGTAGGATCATGATAAAATATTTTACCTCTTGTTTGCATTCTTGTTCCTTTCAAATTACCTTCCTCATCAAAGATCTTGACTTTTCTATTCTAAAATTTCAGCTTGTAACCTAAGTAGTTCAACTGTGTAATGCTTAAAACATTTTACTTTAGTCCTTGTACCCATTATGCATCATCACATCTGATCTTATCATTAATCATTAGTGATCCTTTTCCTTTCTTTGGATACAAAACATCATTAGATCACCATTCATGTGATGTGAGCATTCACTATCAATAATCGATGAGTCATTCTTGCTAACTTGTGAAATAAGGGAAGTTTCTCTTTCATGTATTTCTCCATTAGGATCTTCTTTGACTATAACATATACCATCTCACCTGTTTCCTTGTCATCATTAGAATTAGACTCGATGTGCTCTTCTTCATAAATGTATCTTCCCTTTGTCTTTGTAATCATTATCCTACCTATACTTGAAATATTTCTTTTCATTTTTATCACTCTTACTTTTGTTAGGACATTTTTAGTAAAGTGACCAACTTCATTACATTTGAAAAAAATCAAGGGTATTTTATCTTTTTATTCACCTTTATCTCTTGGCAACCTTCTTACAAACAATACTTCAAGTTCATTCAGATCGTCCTCAAATTCAAATTCACTTTACTCTTTACTTTACTTCTCTTTCTTTGAATTTCCAATGGTTAGTAAAGATTTAAAAGCATTTCCAATTAGCCATACTATTGTCATAATTGTTCAATTCAAATGCACTCAATTGAAAAACTAAACTATCAAGTGTCAATACATTACCAGACATAGTTCTCAGCTCTTGAATAACAAAAAAATTGATAGCATAAACATGTAGAAGAGTCCTAAGAACTTAAAAATAATTTATTAGTAATAATCAAGACATTTAGGATTATTATTGATGTGTATTACTAAGTTTTTTTTTTTAAGACAAAAGTGGCAAGCCACTATAATATTTTTATATAAATATGATTCAAAATAGGTTAGCTAGGAAAGAATCAGTAAGAAAACCCAACATCATCCCTTTTAATTACATTGGTATAGTTTCCATTGTTACATTTTTTAGCACCATTAAAAGCATATCATGAATATATTAAGGAGTATCAACTAACTCCCAAGAGTACACTTTTAATTTACAAAAACTAATTACCATCACTTCCAATGCTCAAATTTATAAATTATCAAGCAAAAAAAAAAAATCCAAAACTCATTTCACTGTTCATTCCTCCATATCGTCATATCCATAAATATCCTTGTTTACCTTGGCATTCATGTCCGCCTTGTCTTGATTTCATCCATAATCTATGACACCTTTTATGCATTCTATAGATGTCCAACCCCAACCATGAGCACCTATGGGGTCCCATCTAGAAAACACCACCTTTGATATTTTGGGGGACCATCCAGACCCATCTTGTACTATGTTAAGTGATGATGGTATTACTAGTGCAACTAGAAATTCCCAAGAATTCCATTCATCCTTCTATATAGTCTAGAAATTTGAAGTCCCCATATTTGGACCTTGACTATGAAGCATATTGGAAAATCTTTGCAAATCAAAAAGAGCATACTCCAACTCTCTTTACTCTTTCTTCTAATTGAAATCCTAATGCATGGGAAGTGGCCTACAATGCAACTTTCATTTGGGAAGATTTGTGCTTATCAATTTCCTTATGAGCCAAAAACTAAAGAATCTAAGGAGATTGCATTATATCCATTACATTAGAGAGGAAGATGGATACCATGTTTGAAGGATACAGAAAATGTGGCACCAAAGAAACCATGAATTCTTCTCCAATTACTTGTTTGATAGCTCTTTGAATTGTAGGGCAATGGATGATATGCATCAAATCTAGCACTAAATCATCCACATCAAATGGTGACACAATTTTATCAAGCCTTGGAGGAATCCATCTGTGATAGTTCTTTGGAAACAACACATGATGTTGCTTGTGACATACTTAGCAGGAAGCAGAAACATCTATTGCTTTAAACATTTTTGTAATAGATGGGTAAAATGTAGTCTGGAACTAGATAAATAGCCTAGAGAAGTATTCTATGATGAAATTACTACTTGGCAGATATGGAAAATCCCTATTTGTATGATCCTAAAGTGAAGTGACACTCTATATTTAACTTTGTACTTGAGAAGCCATGTGAATATTGCATGATATATGACCTTCAAAATGTCGGCAATCTATACTTCCAAGCATAAAAATTAGTGCCCAAATATTCCATATGATACACTGGTGATACTCCGATTGATTAATTATTTAAACATATGTTGTCTATTCACAAATTAATGATGCGAATGATACCAAGCAATCTTGTCAAATTCAATTAATCTTTTAAGATCACCATACTTTTCAATCATAGATAAAGGGTATAATGATGAAAATAACAACCTGTCACACCCCAAATTTGAGAGATAATATGCTACTTGGTTACCTTCCCAAAAAGTATGAGAAATGCAAACATCTTGACATTCATCTAGAAGCCTCTAGACTTGATTAAAAATATACTTTAAATTCCATGAATATGTTTTTCTATGTATATAATCATCTATAATAACTGATGAGTCTCCTTCAATATGCAACATTTGATATTTACCTTGCTTAGCTAGAATGAGGCCAGTGATTAGAGTTTGAACTTCTACCATGTTATTTGTACCAACAAGTAAAGGGGATGTTTTAATAGCCACTACTATTCCATGAGAGTCTTGGATACATTCCCCCAAACCAAAACTTCCTGGGTTTCCTCTTGATGCCCCATCGAAGTTCAATTTCCAAAATCCCTCAGATGGAGATCTCCAATAAACCTTCATTTGAGACATAGAAGAGGATGTTATGTTATTAATTTTCCAACAATTGGGAATGATTAGCTACCTCCAATATTGAATCACTTTAGAATCCCATGAAGTAACAACATGATTAAATTTATAATTTCTCAAACTCGTGTTAGTCACTTTTGATATTGCTCTCTCAATGCCCTCCTAAACTTTGTCTAGTGTAGATACCTCTTTTTTGAAAATGCACTTGTTTCATTCCCACCATATAGCCGACACAAGTGATGTTGGTATACACTTCCAAGGATTTTTAAATAATGAATTTGGGTAAAGGACTGGCCAAGTTTGAAACAAGTCCCATATATTATTTTGGAGTGGAGTACTATAATTTAATTTATTTCTTATGTAACTCCAACATTGTTTAGCAAATGGACATGTAAGAGCTTATACTTTAATGCAAGCCATGCAAAGAAACCTACATTTGGAAGCACAACATGATTTGAAAAAAATGAAAATTTTCTACAAGAAACTTCATTTGTTTCATTTTGTTGCAAGATTTTATATCCCTCTTGGTGGACTCTGATTGGTTTTGATAATTGAGTATCAACACACTGAAAAAATTTCTAAGTTGATGCCGAGTATAATATAGATGCCGAGCTACAATATGTGTTGAACCATAAATTCAATAGGTGTCGAGTCATTCAAGTGCCAAGAAAGTTTCAAGTGCTGAGTGACAATTGATGCTGAGCCAGTATATGTGCCAAGTAAAGTATAGGTGCTGAGAAAATCTGAATTACTATAGGAGCTGAGCAAGACAAAATTCCTATATGTGTCAAGCATCATCAATCAATAACTGTTGAGTAACACAGAATCAATATAAGAGTTTGTGCCTTCACAAACTCAAATGCAAACCATTTTTGAGCCGAATCAAGATGAATCTCAAAGGATATAAAAGATAAGATCAAATCTATTACATTCCTATGCAATCAACATGCAACCAATCAAAAAAATGGAGAAAACATGCAATGAATTAGAAAAATGGAAAGAATTGAGTAGGAAAGATGGATGAATCTCAATCATAGATTCATACCTAACCCTAAGTCTCAAAACCTTTTTAAGAAGGAAGAAACCCCATAATTTAGTGTTGAAAGGGAATGCATGAAAGAATGCTAGCAAAGTTTTGAAGGAAGTTTAAAGGGGTGAGAAGACTTAGAAGAAGAGCAATATGGCAGAATCAAGTTATCAAAATAGAGTATCAACACTTCAAATAGATTTATATTAGATCAAGAAGGATCAGATCAGATTGGATCGAACAAGGATCTGAAATCAGCAATTGGAGATTGTAAATCATTAGATAAATACATTCAAGTATACTTTCTAGCCATTGTATCAGGACAATGAAAATCCTATGATGATAGATTGGTTTAACAACCATTTTTTAGAACCTTTAACAACGTGTTAAATCCTTTAAAAGGGTGACATTCCAAGTGAGTGTTTTTAAATCCTTTAGATAGGTCACTTTTAATAGGGTGTTAAAGCCTTTAATAGGGTAGGCCTTTCATAGGGCAAACCGTTGATGGTGGTCAAACTTTGTAAACTTAATCAGTTACATATTATTGTACTGATAAGTTATGGGTGTCATCCCACCCTAGTTTTACCTTCTCATTTTGGAGGGTTTCTAGGTGATCAAATCTTGTGTTATCTATTTTTCATGCATGTCTTTACTTTCATGTTAATTAGAGATAATAGATGCATGTGATTGATCTTAGCTAAATGATTTTAGAGGGTAAAATATTGTTACTTCTAATTCACCTCCCCCCCCCCCCTCAGAAGTAAATCTTCCTACTTGTAAATTCCAACATTTGGTATCAAATTCACATTCTTCTAAGGAGAATCCTTACAACTTAAAGAAAAGATTTGGAAATGGAAGTCTACAAAGTTGGGAAGATCATAGAGAACTAGGAAATTGAGATACATCTAATTCTATATCCTCTGGAAGAAGCTAGAGAAGAATTGAGGAAATCCTTAAAGAGAAGAAGAGAGATTGCCATAGCTAAGAATGATAATTAGTACAAGGAGATAAAAACCTCAAAAGTGTTTGCCAATGGAGATTCCAAGGATTTTGATGTAAAAATAGTAGACTTGATGGACAAGAATAGAGCTCAAGCAGAAGAAAATAGAACTGTCAAGATTGAATAAGAATCACAAGCCATGATGCTCTATGAAGTGACTAAACAGAAGAAAAGAACCATTGAAGATAAGGCTATGATAGAATATGCAAAGAGAAACCTTGGTAATAGATTGGAGGAAAAGTCAATTGATCTTTCAATAATTTCCAACATGCAAGACACCCTAAGATAGATGATGAATGCACATCATGAGTTGAATGTCAAGGACATTGAGACCTCCACACTGAAGATCCAAAATGAACAAATGGAAAATGACTTGAGAAGAGAGAAGGAAATTGCAAAAAGTTTCAATGAACCTAATGAAGCCATCAAGCATTTTGAATAGCTTTGGAGATCACCAAGATCCAGTAATTTAGGATTAGGATACACCAGCACTAAAAAAGGAGAGTCATCCAAAAATCCAAAAAAAAGAAGTGAAAAAGGTAAGAATACTAAAACCACTTGTCATTTTTGTGGTAAAAAGGGACATACTTGTAATGTGTGTAGGAGAAAGAATGCTAATCAATATGAAAAACCTAAAAACATGGGTCACTATCACAAGTGCAACAAGCAAGGACATCAAACACATGACTATAGGACTATCATGACACTAAGATTTGAAGGTCACTACTAAAATTGCAAAAGGTATGGACATAGAGCTTTTCAGTGCAAAATAAAGCCCTTGTGGACACCAAACCAACCAAAAAAGACCAATAATTATGGACATCACTACAATTGGGACTAAAAAACTAGGAAAATCTGTCACTACTATCAAGAGTATGGACACATCCCTAAAAATTGCATAAAAACACATTTCAATGGAAGCTACAACAGATGGTTGAGCCAAACTACATGCTTTAGTTGTTTGAAGACTGGTCATATAAGTAGAAATTGCCCAACAAGGTCAAAGGAACCCAACTCAAAGTTCAACAAAGGAAAAGGAAAAGTTGATGTTGAACACATTAGAGGAGAAATTAATATAACATGGAAAATGAAAGATGGAAGTAGCACATCCAATGGAGGGATCACTTCACCTAAAAGGTCAAGTGGTCACACTTCATCCAACTAAACAAAAGGTGTGTGGGACTAATATATAGATGCTTTATCATAAATCGATTCCAATACATAGTTAGTATTGAAAGGGATAGATAAGCATGAATAGATATGCAAAGTTAAAACTTCAAGTTTTCACAAGTGTTGCCGAGTAAAGAGTGTTGCCTTCAGATCTCAAGTAAAATCCTATTATATGCTGAGTTGTCTGCCAAAGTTAGTAAAAGCTGAGTGATTAGTTCCATTTGAGTTAGTAGTGGATGATGAGTGAAAAGAAATTTGTATTGAATCTGAGTAAGGAAAACTCCAGTGTATGCCGAGTGTTGGAAAGACAATGGAAGCCAAGTAAAGAATAATTGCTTAAGGAGCTGAGTGGATAGCTATAAATGCACTAAGCATTAAATGCTATGAAACAAGGGTATATGATCACATTTTGAATCATGTTTCACCATCATGAGCAAAAAGAAAAAACAAGAAAGAGTACAAAAAGGATTTTGAAACTGAGAATCAAGCATTTGAGTAGATTTCAACTTAGATTCAATACAATTTCTTCGAATTCAATGTATTTTACTTGTATCAAGCTATGCAATTTTGAAATTTCTTTGTGTTGGAACCCTAGTTTGAAGAAATGGCCTCTAGCTCTAGAAATCCTCAAGATAAAGAGCTATTTGAAGTCCAATTAGTAAGTAATGAAGTCAAGAAACCCAATTTCAAACCTATCCCTAAAGTTATGTATAAGAATGACCCTGTCGAAGCCCTATCAATAATTCCTCCTAAGGTTGTAATGGTTCAAGATGTTAGGAGATGCTATAAATGTAAGATTGGTACTATTTTAGACATGGAAATTAGGGAGGCATACAATAAATTGTGTGAAAATGAGGTTTTGAAAGAAGAGTTCCAAATTGTTGAAAAGAAGGGCTTAACCTATGCCCTAGATTTTCCTACCATGTTTAAGACTGAATGGATCAGAATTGTGTTAAGTAGGATACATGATGGATGTTTGTGGTTAGAAGATGGGCTAGTTAAAATATAAAAAAGGATTATTCATAGGGTAATAGGGTATCCAACCCTAGAATGGCTTGAAACTCTAAGGAGTGATTTCAAAGAAGGTATTGAGAAAAATACTAGAGCTAAATGGAACAAGAGAGGCATGACCATTGATACCATTAAGGATCCTCTTGTTGATTTTGCTATCAGAGTCATATCCCAAAAATTCTACCAATCTAGCAGACTCAACAATGTTCCCTGTATTGTAGTGGATTTTGGTTATAAACTTGTTAAAAAGGATCATACTTATGATCTAGTTGAACTACAACTATAACAGATCAATGCGAATTTGGGAGCTATAAGAAGAACAAAGGGAGCTCAATGTAAATTTGGAGCAATTTTGATATGCATATTCTTTTATGTATAGAATGAATTCCCCTCTTATGGAAAGATAAGCTGGAAGACAAACAAGTCTTTAGTAGCCCAGGTGAATGAATACATAGAACAAATGGGAGCCAATTTTGAGACTATCATGACTAGTTATTTTGAAGATTTCAAGAAATCAATGAAATAGAGACTTAGGATTCTAGTCTCACTTGTGGAGCAACATATAAATGATATTTTTTTTCTTGTTGATATTGATTACACCTACATCCAAGTAGACATACCAAGGGTAAGATGGCTTAGACCACTTGGTTATGAGATAAATATTAATGAGGTATCTACAACAATTACAACATTACTTGCAAAAGAAGTAGATAAAAGTGCCCAACACTTTGACACCTATGATGTTGTTAGATCTAAAGTGGATATGGAATTGAAGACTACTTCAACACTAAAGAAAAAGGACAAATTAGTGAAGAAGCTCAAGGCTAGATTTGGTGAAGGGGATGCAGAGGAGGAAGAAGAAGATGATGAAGAGGAAGATGAAGATGAGGAGAAATAGGGGCAAGGACCACTAGAACTAACCAAGACATGGGTAAAGATTTTGAAGAACAAGAAGGTTTTGAGGAAGAAGAGGAAGCACCTAAGGCAAAGCTCAAGAAGAGGAAAGTACAAAAATAGCCTACTGATCAACCTAAAGGAAAGAAGAAAGCTAATCCAAGCCTAACAAAGCCTACCAGCAGAGTAGATATAAGGGCTACAACAAAGTTGTCCAAAGAACAAGAAAAGAAGAAAGCCACAGAGTAGGGAGGACCAACAGAGAAGAAGCAAAGAAGAAAGTATCTAGCACCTCCAGAGTCAGATGAGGAGAGAACAAGGTCTGATGATAACAACCAATTTAGAGTGTTAAGTCACACCATTAAATCTAATTTGGAAAACATATGTGACAACATTAGGGACAATGCAAACTTGTCAAGACTCAAAGGTATTGATTTCAATAAGTTTACAAGAGAGGAGCAAAAAATGGTGGAAGAATCAATATACACCATGATGGAAAAGTTCAAGAATACTCCACTTGAACTAGATAATACTATGCCTAAGGAGTTATACTCTATTGTAGAAAATAAATGGCATTATTGCCTAAACATGGAAAAGGAAATAAGAGAGTCAACATTGGCTCATGTGATGCTTGAATTCACAAAAGGCCGAGTAAGAAAGGCTAATAAGAAGCATGGGAGTAAATTTACACCCAAATATAGAGCCTTCAACATATTATAGAATAAAATTGAAGATGTTGTGAAGAAGTCCACACAAATGCGGAAATTGATTTATGGGTTGACAATAGTGAAAGAAGGAGAAGAAGACCCCTTTGAGGGCAGAAACAATGAAGAGGAAGAAGAAAATGATAAGAAGGAGGAAATAGAGAAAGATAAAGAAGAAGTTGTAGTAGAGGAAGACACACAAGAAAGTGGAAAGGCAATTGCTAAGGAGTAGCAATAGGAATAGAGTGTGCAAGACACACAACTGCCACCACCTAGTCCTCCACATGTAACACCCACACCTATAGAGATAGTAATTGTAAAGAATGTTCCTAACACCTATAGTTAGAACATCAACCCATTGACTGTAGAGGATCTTAAAAAGATCATTTACCAAACTACTTTACAATCACAGCTATGTACTAATCAAATTTTGGTGAGTGTGGAGGAACTTCAAAAAGCTATAGCTAAGATAACAAAGGAGAAGGTGAATCCACAAGAACCACCTTCACATACTCTAATAGCTACAAGTGGACAACCACAAGAGCAAGCAACACAAGATGTATTAGCTAGGGTTGATTCCATATTCATAATGACTTCAACTACTGAGGAGCCAAATAATGAGTGAATAGGATAGAAGGATAACTCTATCATTATAGCATAAGGAAAAGGTGCACCACCTCAGATTACAATCATTAATCAAGGTAGAGTTGAATAGAACAAGGAGATCCCTAAGGAAAAAGAACAAGAGGCAATTCAAACATTGATAAACTTGCCTACAATAGGGACTCCCACAAGAACAACACAACAACCAAGCACTGATGTAGTACCACTTTAGATATCAACATGAGGCTCGAGCTCTACCAAGGTTGCAAGGGTACTTCACTATAGAGACCCTATTCCTGATGAGGAGATAGTCATTCCAAGGTATGACTATAAAATCATGAACATAGACTAGATTAATTAAGTGCAAGAGACACTAGAGAAGAAGAAGAAACAAGAGATACTTAGAAATGAGTATAAACAAAGGCAAGATTTGATTGAAACTAAAGACATATTTTTAGATGCATTCAACTTGCAAGTACCTAATGAAACAAAGCCCATAATGGAGCAACTAGCTAGTATAGTGGACCAGGTACAAAATGAAGACCTAGACACAAATGCAAAATTGTTAGAATGGTCTGAAAAGAAATTCCAAATGGAGGTGAATGAATGAATATCAAGTGAGATAGCACTATCACAAGTGGAACTAGCAAAGAAAGTTGAATAGGTAAAATTAGTACTTGAGAACATATTCTCATTGTACTCCAAATTGTGTGATCCATCAATTTTTACACAAGAGACCAGCTAAAGGATTATGAGCTTGGAGAGGAATCTAAAAGTATCAAGCATGCAACTACCTAAGGATCCTGCTCAGAGTGAGAAGCATTTTTCTACTATGCTTCATGCTCAAAAGGAATTAGCTATACTCACATCAGATGAGGCTAACATAAAGGCCAATCTAATACAAATACAATATATTATAATCCCTCACATGGAAGTTTTACACAAAGAACTAGCCTATGTAGAAATTTTTTTGAGGAAAGATCCCAATTTTTCTACATTGGAAGGCCTGGTAAACCTTGTAGTAGAGATAGTCATCCAAATTAAAGCACTGGAAATTGCATTAGACAATTGAGATACTACTCTAAAGATCATAATGGAGGTAAAAAAAATCCTTTTTGGCTAAGTATTCAATTAATGCATAAAACCCTTTGAAATAAGTGTCAAAAAGGGGGAGATAATAAATTAGGAGACCCAAAGGGGAAGATACCCAAAAGGGAATATAAAATAAATTTGGGGAGATAATAACATTTTGAGTATTAAGGAGAAGATAAAACTAAGGGAGAGATAAGGAGATAAAACCAAAAGGTTGCAAAAACTACAAGGGAAGATATGAAAAAGGGGGAGCAAAAATAGAGCAAATAGAAATAGGGTAGACAAGGGAAGGAATGACAAAGTAGAGATAAAGAGTATCAAAACAATTGGTATGAGAAAAATCTAGCATAAGGAGTTTTGGATACAAAAATGACACATTAGCTCAGGGGGAGTTACAAGTTTTGAGGTATATAGTCTTCTACAAAATTTTTAACAAGTTTTTGAAGTTTTGTACATATGTTGAACAAGATTTATATTATACTCATAGAGATTAGATTCATAATGTTTAATTAAGTGTTTTTGACACTCATGTCAAAGGGGGAGATTTTTGGTCTCAAATTGGTTTTGACAATTGAGTGTCAACACACAAGAAATTTCTAAGTTGATGTCGAGTATAATATAGATGCCAAGCTATAGTATGTGTCGAGCTAGAAATTCAATAGGCTCTAACTCATTCAAGTGCTAAGAAAGTTTCAAGTGCTGAGTGACAATTGATGTTGAGGCATTATATGTGTCGAGTAAAGTATAGGTGTCAAGCAAGGCTGAATTACTATAGGAGTCCAGCAAGATAGAATTGTTATATGTGCCAAGAATTAGCAATCAGTAAGTGCCAAATAACATAAAATCAACATAAGAGTTTGTGCCTTCACAAACTCAGATGTAAACCATTTTTGAGCCGACTCAAGATGAATCTCAAAGGATCTAAAAGACAAGATCAAATCTATTACATTCGCTATGCAATCAACATGCAACCAATCATAAAAATGGAGAGAACATGCAACCAATTAGAAAATGGAAAGAATTGAGAAGGAAAGATGGATGAATCTCAATCGTAGATTCATACCTAACCCTAAGTCTCAAAACCATTTTAAGAAGGATGAAACCCCATAATTTAGTGTCAAAAGGGAATTCATGAGAGAATACTAGCAAAGTTTTGAAAGAAATTTAAAGGGGTGAGAAGATTTAGAAGAAGAGCAATATTGCATAATCAGGTTATTAGAATAGAGTATCAACACTTCAAATAGAGTTATATCAAATCAAGAAGGATCATATCAGATTGGACAAAAAAAGGATATGAAATCAGCAATTGGAAATTGTAAGTCATCAGATAAATACATTCAACTATACTTTCTAGCCATTGTATTAGGAGAATGAAAATCTTATGATGATAGATTGGTTTAACAACCATTTTGTAGAACCTTTAACAAGGTGTTAAATCCTTTAACAGGGTGACATTCCAAGTGAGTGTTTGTAAATCCTTTAGATAGGTCACTTTTAATAGGGTGTTAGAGCCTTTAATAGGGTAGGCCTTTCACAGGACAGACCATTGATGGTGGTCAAACTTTATAAACTTAATCAATTACATATTGCTACAATGATAAGTTGTGGGTGTCATCCGCACCCTAGTTTTACCTTCTCATTTTGGAAGGTTTTTGGGTGATCAAATTGTGTGTTATCTATTTTTCATGCATGTCTTTAATTTCATGTTAATTAGAGATAATAGATGGATGTGATTGATCTTAGCTAAATGATTTTAGAGGGTAAAATATTGTTACTTTTGATTCACCCCTCCCCTTTCTTAGAAGTAGAACTTCCCACTTGTAAATTCCAACACCTCTTTTATTGAATAATGGTCATCCTTAGCTAGAGCCCAAATGATCTTATCTAATGGCCCATAAATGAAGACTTATTTAGAGGCCAAAATTTCTTTGAATTGAGTAATTTCCTGAGATCTCAATGGTATCTCATTTGGACTTTTCTAATTCACTTTACCTGAACCTTCACAAACATTAGCTACATATTGATTGAATTGTGTACCCCAATGATATTTTGAAACCATGATGATGTTCTGAGATACCATTCTTTTTTATAAAGGAGGTTGACCATTCCAAGAGTTTCTCCAAAAATTTACCCCACTACCGTTATTAACTTCCCAAGTAACATATTTTACTACAATATCTCATGAAGCTATCATAAAATCCCAAATGATAGAGCCTTTTGGAGGATCCAAGAAAGAGATAACTCTTGTAGAGTCATTATGTCTAGATATTTTTGTTGCATAATCTAGCACCATGTGGAATGAGGCTTACTATGCATTTGCTAAACTAGTTTTCCACCACAAGCTTCATTTCTTTTATTTTTATCATGAACTCTTGCCCCTCCAAATTTTGGGACATGTGCCATATCTTGAAGGGAAATAAGTGGATTTTTTCTTGAATCAATCATATTACCTGTCTAGAGGAAACCCTTAATCATCTTTTGAATTTGATGTAATATTTTAGGAGGGTCTTTTTGGACTACAAGAAAATAATTTGGAATTGCTAATAATACTAACTTAATCAACAAAATTTTACTTTCCAATGACAACCATCTAGCTTTCTAAGCAATTATTCTGCTTTGAATACATTGAAGAATTGAAGACCAATAACTAGATTTATTTGACTCCATAGAAAAAGGGATTCCCAAGTATATGGATGGTAGGAAATCCAATATGAAGCCTAGAATCCAAATTAAATTATCAAATATCACTTTCTCAGTATTAAAGAAATACATTTTTAGGGCACATTGATAGCTTTCCTTGACACCTCTAAATAAAGTTGCAACATGTGTTTTATTTGCTAGGTCTCCTAAACTTTTGACAATCCAAATAGAAATGTATCATCTGCAAATAAGGAGTGAGTGATATATATATTTGTACCAAAAATATTTGGACCATGCCACTTACTTATCTCATGTTGATGTTTAATAGTTTTGCTAAATGCTTCAGCCATGATGATGAAAAGTACTGGAGATAGTGAATGTCCTTGCCTAACTCCTTGGGTTGATGAAAAAAAGCTTGCTAGTTTTCCATTCACTAAGACTAAGAACCAAGCACCCAAAATACATTCCTTAATCCATATACACCATCATTTATAAAAACCCATTTTATTTAACACTTGAAACAAAAACTTCCAAAAAACTCTATCATAGGCTTTCATCATATCTAGTTTGATTACAAAATTTGATGATTGATTTGAATTTATTGAATGAAGAACCTCATGAGCCACTAATGCTCCTTCTATAGTTTCTCTTCCCAAGACAAATCCACCTTGCTCTAATGAAATGATGAATGGGATAAGATGCTGCAATCTTAAGTATATAACCTTAGTTATGATCTTATATGTCAGATTACATAAAGAGATTGGCCTAAATTTAGAAAAAATTTAGCAAATGTTTGTGGATCCTTGATCTTTGGGATTATTGAGATATTTTTAGTATTGAAAAACTTAAGCATACTCTTCCTCATTCTAGACTCCTCCATAGCAGCCAATAGATCCCAACCAATGATATCCCAACAACTTTGATAAAAAAAAGTAGAAAATCCATTCAGCTCGAGTGCTTTATCTGGAGGAAGGGAAAAATCTACCTTATGAATTTCCTAGATGGTGAAAGGTGCCATCACCATGGCATTTTTTTGAGATGATACCATATTTTCTATGGACTCTGGAATCTCATTGACTTGTGAATTAGTAGGGGAAGGTGATATATTAGGTGTAAGAAGATTCTTAAAGAATTTTACCCCTTCATTCTGAATGAGGAAAATCATTTTAGAAGCTCTCTTTTATTTGGCTGATGCATGAAAATATTTTCTATTTCTATTTCTATCTCCATCTTGGAGCCATAGCTCTCTTGACTTTTATCACCAATAGATTTCCTCTCTACTACATAGTTCCTCCCATTCCTACTAAAGATTTTTTTATTTTATATAAGTATCTTCATTCATACCATTCTGAATGATACAACTATAAACTTCTTCCAATTGATGTTTGACTTCTATTTTTTGTGCAAAGAAATTCTTGAATACTTGTTGGTTCCATTGTTTGATTTGTGTTTCAAGAAGTTTTAGTTACATAGAAAATTGGTGCATCCTAGATCCTTCAACATATGGTTCCCCATTCCACCATTGCTGAACATGAAGCAAGAACTATGGGTGACGTAACCACATTCTTTCAAACTTGAAAGAAGAATGGAAATGAGTAGCAATGCCTTTGTCCATTTGTGTGATAATCAATGATATTGGGAAGTGGTCTATGCTTGGAAGTGAAAGAATATCTAATGTAATATCCATGCTCTTCAATTTCTAGTCTTGTGTTAAAAGAAACCTATCCAGACAAGCAACAATATGTGCAAACCTAGATATTTTATTTATCCAAGTGAAAGATCCATTCATCGGATGAATATCCATGAGATTATTGGTATCTACAAAGTAGTTAAAATATTTTCTTAGAGCTCTTTGGCCTACCTCTAGACTTTAGCATTTTGGGGATATGAGTGGCTTGTGATGGGGTTTGCATTATTGATAGCGTCTACTACTTGTTGACACCTTAGACTTCATTAATGGATACAAAATCATTTGATATCTATAAATTCTCAACATGATAGTAGGGAAATTGAGGAAGCAAGAAATTATCTAATTTGTGTACTTGCTAATAAACACAATTCTCTAACCCTAAGGAATCTTCCAAAGATAAAAATTCATACACTTCTAAATTATATTTTTCCACCCATTGGTATTCATGTGTATAATTTCTTTTTGCAAATCCATAATTGAATCATCAACCTCATCAAGAGTTATTTTGTTAACAAGAGGCTGAACATGAGCCAGACTATTCCAATACTGAAATTGACATAGCATAAGGTAGGAGATGTCCTAGTCTCTAGAAAATAACAACATAGTGGAAACACAATAGTAAGAAGCAATAATGTAAGATCTGATACCAAATTAGAACTCTTTGTTCATAAAATATAACTATTACATGCAATGTGCTAGGCTATAAGGCCTTCTTGGTTATGGCCAAATACAATAGCAATTGCAATAATAGTTTTACAAGATCCCTCCAGATCCAACTCACAAAAACCAATCCCAGCTAGTCCAAATATGTAACATAACAACAATCTAGAAGAAACCATGAAGGAAATCTAAACTTGTGCTCACAAGCCCACAAAGAAATATCCTTATTTTCTAGTGATAGCCCTAACTTATCTCAGCTCTAACTTATTTGAGATCCAAGTATAAAATGCCTCACATTTGGTGCTCTATCTACATGCTCACAACTTCATGACAATCCTGTTATAAATTGCCTCACATTCAATGCTCTATCCATAGACTTAAGAAAACTAGACACACTCCTCCAAAATGAATGAACCACTCCCTCAAAAATGACTAAAATTCAATCCATAAAGGCTAATTCATCAAGGATAATTGTCCATCCATCCCAAAATTCAAGCACAAAAAACTATCCCACAAAATTGCCAGAAATCAATACTCTAGGACAATTGCCATATCTCGAATCTTATATAGAATTAGAACTTGTGCCTTTAACCAGAGATATTAATTTAGGCCCTCTTCAAATATTTAAAAGAATAGCCTCTCATTAATTTCAAAAAATTAGTTACACATCTCACAATAGGCACCCAGAAACCAGAGAAAACACAGTTCCAACAGCAAGGTAGAAATAGTAACAACTTCAACTCAATCCATCCAATCTCTATGAAATCATGAGGAAAATTTCTCTAATGTGTCTCCAACACATCCCTAACTATTAAAAGCATCACACCACCAAAATCCTACCTTGATTCTCCTGCATCAAACTCTCCCAGTAAATAGAAAACTATGTCCCATATATTGATGCCTAATGAAAGATCTGCAACCAACTTCATATTTACCAAAGGCTTCCACTTCATCAAATTCAATAGATTTTTTTTTAATATCAACCATGTATGATTCATCCACTAAAACATCAAAATCAAATACATATCAGCAACCCAATCGGCATGCTCACACCCAAGAACAAACTAAACATAATGCTTCATCAACAAATCCTTATCCACATGAGCAACTAGTGAATCCACACTAGCAACAAAAAACTTCACATTAGTAGCAACATGTAGATCTCCATCAACACATGCCAAACTCACAATCCTAGCAATCTCATTACTCACAAAAAGATGCTCTACAATACACAACTCATCACAAATAACAATCAGATCATCCACGACCAAGTGCTCTACAATTTTTATGTCATATTCAACCAACTAATCATGAAAACCAGCCTCTATCCAAGCATCAACAAGGTTAGGAATATCTTCAGCAACAACCTCTAGTTACTCTACAAGTTCTATATCAAACTCCACAAACTAATCAACAAAACCAACCTCTTCCACCTCAACCTTGTCATGCCATCTCCTTTCACAAACAAGTCTCTTAACCAGCTAAACAACTCTCTTCTAGATCAATAGACCTCATCTCCACAAATATCTACAAAATACCTTCCCCATCATGTCCTTATCTTTACCATCTAAACTAGTTTCAAACTAAGCAACCACCTTCTTAGTTTGATTAGCCAAACTAGCTTCAACCCTAGCAGACATCTTAGAAAACCTCCTTTCCAACACATCATAGAGAATTGCAATCATCTTAGGGTCCAATCCTCTAAGAGCCATCTCCAAACATCTTTAGAAACCATATGCAAAAAATTCTTCCCACACTCCCTGTGATAACCTCAAATTATTTTCAAGTCAGACTGCAACTTGCCACCTTGCATGAAGAATTAGGAACCACATCAAAAGTCTAGGAACATGGATCTATAATACAAAAACTCTCTATGATCATGCCTCAACAAGATTAGTATTCCATATTTGCATCCATCAATCCATCTGTAAGCCCTCTATAATTACAAGTTAGAACCATGATCTGCCACCTCACAACCAAGAGATCTAGGACTCTAGAAAGAAAATCTACCAACTGATCAAGATCAACTGATATCTACTTCTCCAACCCAAGTCCTAGTGCAAATTGCCTCAACTTTGGCAATCCATCTACATGCTTAGGAATAACCTTCACTCTGATACCATGTGATATAGCACAAGGTGGGAGAGTCCCTAAAGGATATTTCTTAGCCTCCAACAAATAACCACACAATGGAAACACAATAGCAAGAAGCAATAATGCAAGATCTAATACCAAATTACAAATCTTTATTCATAAAATATAATTGTTACATGCAATGTGTTGGGCTATAAGGCCTTCTTAGTTATAGCCAAATACAATAGAAATTACAATAATAGTTCTACAAGATCCCTCAAGATCCAACTCACAAAAATGAATCCTAGCTAGTCCAGATTTGTAACATAACATCAATCTAGAAGAAACCACCAAGGAAATTTGAACTTATGCTTGCAAGCCCACCAAGAAATCTCATTGTTTTCTTGTCACAACCCTATCTCAACTCTAATCCAAATTATCCAAAATCTAAGTTTAAACTACCTCACATTCAGCGCTCTATACACACACTCACAACTTCATCACAATCCTACTGTAAATTGCCTCATATTTGATGCTCTATCCACATACTCAGGAAAACTAGGCTTACTCCTCTAAAATGAATGAATCACTCCCTCATGAATGACTATAAGAATTCTCCAAAACCTAATTATACCAATATAAGCCACAAGTCAGCCTAGAATGCTAAAAACTAACATTAAATAATTAAAGAGCCACAAGTTGGCCTCCAACAAAAATTAACTGTCCAGAAATCAATACCTAAGCAAAATTATGATATCTCCTAGCTCTAATTGAATTAGAACTCACGCTTCAAACTAAAGGTAGAATTTTAGGTCCTCTAACACCCCTTAAATGGGAATAGGCTGATTCATCAAGGATAACTATGTATCCATCCTAAAAGTCAAGCATAGAAAACTATTGTGCAAAACTACTAGAAATTAGTACTTTGGGAGAATCATCATATCTCCCAACTTATAAGGGATTAGAATTTGTGCCTTTAACTAGAGATAGTAATCTAGGACCTATTAAATCTTTGAAAAGTAAAACCTATCATTAATTGTACAAAATTAGTTACACATCTTGCAATAGGCACCCAAAAACTAGAGAAAACACAATTCTAACTTCAACTCAATCCATCCAATCTCTATGCAATCTTGAGGAAAGGTTCTCCAATGTGTCTCCAACACATCCCTAACCATGAAAATAATTACACCACCAAAATCCAATCTCAATTCTCCTACATCAGAAATTCTCTAGGAAATTATCAATTACAGGAAAATTGTACTCATCATGTATAATACTTTCTCTTGCAATTCGAAAAATGATAGAAATGGCTATCTCTAAGATAATTTGATCACCTATTTGGCAAGACTTCAATTCTAAAAATACTAAAATAAAAGCCAAATGTTGAATGGGGGATATAGGTAGTGTAAAGCTCTTATTATGGAGAATGACTGGTTGCATTGAGCATGAAACTAAACTTGTTTGAGAATTAGGTGCTACTGTTAAGAACAATTTTGGGTGAATATACAACTATTGGAGAAATGCCATAATCCATCTAAGAATGTGCACAAATTTTGACTTTTCCATTTTATTAGCTATTGCAAAGGACATTAATTCTTGCTTGTCAGGTTGCATAAAGGTAGGTTGAGCTATATGTTCATATGCTTTGAGTTTTTGAGAGCATCACATTGGATCAGAACAATGATCTAGGCAAATTATCGTATCATCAAGACCACCTATTTAGAAATGGGTATTGAAATGACCAAGTCTATGTTGAAATTTATTGACTGTGACTGCATCTTGTATCTTGATTAATTGACAACATTCGCTCCATTAAGATGTGAGATATATTGAAATAGGAAAAGGTTTGCACTTATCAATTAACAAACAAACTCTAACTTCCAATTGTGGGCACTCAAAGGGAATGAGATCATGTTTTAAGAACATTCCCAAGTTGTTAATTAAAATTTCAATTATCTCTATATCATGGTACTCAAGTGGAAAAAGAGGAAAAGAGATCCAATGAGGAAAAAATATGAATAAATGAATTGTGAGGATTAAAATTAGGAACCCAAATCATAGTTTGCAGACCTAAACCTTGACAAAACCAACCTTTCTAATTGTGAACAACATTCCTTTCTTTCTTAGTCACAAACATGGGAACAAAGAACTTGGATTCCAGGTTGGTGAAGAAAATATCCTTTAATTTGAGCCAAGTGAAAAATTCACAATCCTTAATGTCCAAAAATGATAGGGAAGATGAAGACAACTTACTTATGAGGGCCAATTGACACAGTAGGCCAATCAAATGCTACAAAAAATGACATGGAAGAATAACTTGCAATTGATTTTTTCCATGCCTATGATTTTGCAATGGATCTATAGTACCCTAATATTTCTTTTTCAATATCTATTTTGAAATGAAGGAGGCTCTTGTTGAATCTAAAACAACTAAAATCTCTAGCCCACAATTAGCCTCCTCGTTGTGAATGGGCAACCAAATTCCATGAATTTGTGGTGGCAAACTAGGAGGTGCACCCTCAAAAATATAAAAATGGGTTGCTTATGGAGATGCCCATGAAGGATATTTCCCTATGTCCTAATTGTTTTTTCTTTAAATTTAGGCCCTCCTATAATTTCTGCTTCCAAATCCTAAACCAAATTTTTTAAAAATATTTTCTCCCGCCCATTTTTTTTTTTGAATTTGCAGGCAATATGTGAAATGATTAGGGTTTCATTTGGATGATTCACCTATTTCAAATGTTGATGCAGTGTTCCAGGGCTTGCTAGCTATAGTTTTCTTGTTAACTTCTACTTGAGGCTTCATTGCAGAGTGTAGATCATGAAATCATGGGTAAAGGAAAAGGGCTTTTCTGGTTGAACTATTGCTTTACCTTTAAATATTGATGTGTAATCTCTATGTTTTGTTCAATCCTTAGTTAGGTTTCTTGCTACAAAAGAAAATTTATGAAAAAAAATCCATGCAGATCATATCTAACAAGATGGACCACAAGCATGGAAGATAAAATATGAGTGATAGAATTTTGCCTAGCTGGCTGGAGCACTAGTGTGGAAGAGAAAATACGGGTGATGTCATTTTGCTCTAGTGTAGGTGCAAACATTTGTTTCTTTCCATTTTCTTGATAGATCTTCTTAAACTTTTTTCTCTATGTCTGTATTTGATGTCTAGAACCCTATTGATGCCAATGATTACCTACTATCCCCTTTTCATGACATTACTATTGAATTTTTTCTTCCAAGAATTTACTTTGTGGTCACTTAATCTGATAACCAAGCAATTTAGCAGATGTGCCTACACCTATGTCTGCTCCCCCATTCATCTCTCCCATCTAAATTTAAAACTTTTGAGGCAAAGTCCACACCTATACACTAGGCTAGTAGAGCAAGAAAAATTTTAGGCAAAGTCTAGAACTATACCCTAGGCTAAAAAAGTAGGTACATAGCACAAAGGTTCTATAAGGGAAACTGGCCCAAAGCTATATAGGTATATACCTCCTCTATGTTAAAGTGGTGATGCATCTTGAGGAATTGAAGTGTAATAGTTCTATTTGCGTCATTTATTCTTGATAGTTTTGAATTGGGGTTTTCTTTTCTACATTTTACTAGAGGGTTGGAGTTTTGATACACTCGTTGGGATTACTTTTCTAAAAAAAATATTTTTTGGGGGTAATTTGATGTGTTACTATGTTGTGGACCTAATTATGAAATTGAGGTCACATTTTGGTCTTAGTCATCTTCCTTGATATAGGATTGTTGGAGTTGGTTGAACTTTATCTTTTGATTATTGTGGCTCTCTTGAATTCTTCAACAAGGAGACATTTTGATATTATTGTTTGATTATTTATTGTTTTTATCCTCAATATCATATTATGACATTGATGGGTTTGAAAGATTTATTGTATCTAGTTTGTTAGTATAAATCCAAAAGAGGACTTTTTCATGTGCTATTTTGTATCTAAAATTATGGTTATATTTTGGAACTTAGAGAATTCCTATGTGATTCTCATGATAATGATCATATGATTTGGATGTCCTTTTTATCACATTATTATTTATCATTTAGTGATTTTTTTAATGAATACTCCTTTTCAATTAATAAAATTTACTAAGATTACAATTCACAAAAAAGGGGCCAGGGGATACAGGATCACCCTGTGAATGAGTTCAAACGACCGAAGCTAGAAAAAACAACATGGCCTCAGCCAGAAACTATAAACTATTCATAGAAAAAAAAACACTTTTAACAACCTTAGGCTACCAAGGTAGTACTAGCAGAGGGAGGAGGATCATCTTTATCAGGAAATCCCCACGCATCAGTGGGATTGTGAGGAAGACTGGGAACAGTTTAGCCGTCAGCAGCATCAGTAGGATTTGGGGTAGTCGTAGTCTCCGCATCCTTCTTATCTGGCTACAGAGGAGAAATTGCCAAGGCCAGCTGAGGAAACTTGCCAGAGTGCACCCGTCTAGGGGGAGGAGCCGAAGATCAGCCAGAAGCCTGCCTAGGGGGGGAGTCAAGGACCAGCCAAAACCACCATGTGGTGGGGAAGTCGAGTGATGCCTCCAACCGCCATGACCACCACTGGGAGAGTAGTGGCGGGGATCCTGGGAGCGTGGTGTGTGTGAATGGCGGCCAAAAGACTGGTGACAGGAACGATGACCACAAGACGAGGAGGCATCGACCGAGGCATCCGGAGGAACTCTGGCAATGGTGCAAGGAGCATTGCCCCAATGAATTAACAATTCATGTAAGTGTGCAACCTCTAGGGCAACTTTATTAGCTTGCACCTGTATCTACATAATGACATTATTACAAATGCATGCCTTAGTGTACATTACAATGTTAACATCCAAAAAACTATGAGTGAATAAAACTGCATTCCTATCTTTCCATAGAGAAAACAAAATTTCCATCCTAAAAGTATGCCAAATCTGGGAGAACTTTCAAGGAAATCTGGGGGAATCACCTAGCAGGATCATGTGCCATGAAAAAGGTTTGGGCCTGAAAGGCTTGAAAAAATCACGACTCTAGTGCCAATAATTCTGAGCATGCTTGCAAAACAAAAAAATATGCAAAAAGGACTCAAGTTGGCCACAAAAGGGGCATCTAGGATCAAGAACCCTAATGTGCTTGAGTTGAGGCCCCAGGGGAAGACCTTGGAAGGCAAGGCACCAAGAAAAGTGTGCAATCTTAGGTTCTGTAATGGCACTCCAAATGGTGTTGAACTGTTTTCTCCATTGAGAAAGCAAAGAATGCAAATGCCACTATTGATTAAGTGTGTCCACCATCGGAAGGTGGGGCGAAAGCCATCTATATCCCATATTGGGCTTATAATTGGTAAATGGAGTGGCAAGAAACCACTTCCAATCATACCACCAAGGAGGAACAAACTGAATCCCCACTTTATGAAGTAAGTGCACAGGGATGGAAGACAACAGAAGGTCATAAGTCTAGTGATGGGCACAAACAAGGCGATATTGAACTTGCATATCCTCCCATGACCTGAAATTCATGGTGACTCTTGAAAAAATGTCCTTGGTAGTGCGGATGCCATGTTTAAAGAAACGCAGAGCACTGGCACCTTGAGTCTTGGCAAGAGGATTACCCTAGAAGGAAAACAAGGGAGAGCACCAAATGTTCTATTGATTTAAGGATAGCCCATTGTGAAACTTATCACCATCCCAATGAAGCCAAGGTTTAACAGCTTCCTAGGCTTTCCAGATGCTCTTTATAACAAAAGAGCCCTATATGACCATTGGTTCACACATAGTGAGAAGGATCTAAAAACCAATCCCCTTCCACGCTGGTCTATTAGTAGGGAAGTATGAAGAGATGCAATACCTAACAAGAATTTTCCAAGCTTCATCTCCAGAAATAGCTCTGATAATCCATTTAGCACAAAGGTCAAGGCCCTACTTCTGAGTGGAAAGTAGACCGAGACCCCCAGATTCCCTTGGGAGACAATAGAAATCCCAAGAAACTCTGTGAAAACCATGATGGTCAGAACCAAAGGCCCAAAGAATATCTCTGAGCAAACATTCTAATTTGAGATAGGAAGCTTTGGAGGGAACCCAACAAGAAGAATAATACACATGGGTGGCAGCCAAAATCTTAGAACAAATCTAGAATTTACCAGCAAGAGAAAGCGGTTTAGTGATCTAATAATCAATCTTTTTGCTAATCTTTGGAAGCATAGCATTCCAAAGTTCCATAGAGGAAGCCTGGAAAGAAAAGGGAATACCAAGAAAGCAGAAGATTTCTCCATGAGTAAACCATTTCCATTGGAATTTGTTGAGCCAAGGTGGAGCTAGCAAAAAAGATTGTTGGTAGCAGAGCATTTTATGCCATTGAATGGTAGAGCTAGAGGCTTGACAAAAAGTGTCCAGACAATTTAAAGGACTTTTGATGTTTTCTTCATCTTCAAGAAGAGTAAGAAAAGAATCATCAGCAAAATGACCATTGACTAACTAGGAGGAAGAATCAGGAAAAGAAATGCCATAGACCAGTCTTGAAGACATAAAGTGAGCAAGTAAATAACCAAAACCTTCAGCAACAAGGACATAAAGCGCTGGAGCTAGCGGACAACCTTGTCTAATGGAAAAAAAAAGTCCAAAAGCTTCAGATTGCAAATTATTGATGGTGATGCAAGCATTAGCATCACCAAAGAGAATCTCCATGGACTGAAGGAAATTGGGACCAAAACCTAGAGCCTGAAGCATAGCCAAAATGAAAGGCCATTCAATGCGATCATAGGCTTTAGAAAAATCTATCTTTAAAAAGATAGCCTATTGCTTGGACTTACGGGCCCATTCCGTACCTTCCCAGATAGCAATGATGTTGTCAAGAATATACCTAGATTTGATGAAGCCAGTTTGTTTAGGCCGCACAATTAGAGGAAGCATATGGCAGATTTTGAGAGAGAGCACCTTAGCAATGATCTTATAAGACACATTCAGGAGGGTGATGGGCCTCTAGTTGCAGATATCCTTAGGATCACCAGCTTTAGGTATGAATTTAATATTTCCTTTATTTATGATCGCTCCTAAGCTTTTAGAATGGTATGCTTCAAGATATACTTTATGCAGATCAGGACCAATTTGCTCCCAAAGATGTTTGTAAAATTCACAAGGAAATCCATCACACCTAGGGGATTTGTCATCTACCATGGAGTAAATTGCCTCTTTAAGGTCTCAGAGGGAAATAATTTGCTCACAGAAAGTGCGTTGCTCAACCTTGAGGCAGTTTGGAGTAACAGTAATACACTTTCTAAGAGCCTCCTCCTGAGCAACCGAATGGCCCTGTGAAGCAAAGACGTTCTCATAGTGAAGAACAAAAGCTTGCAGGATGTCAAATAGACTGGAAAGAACATCAGTTCCCTATTTTATCTTTTTAATCCCAACATTGGTATGACAGGCTCAGAGAGCCTAGAAGAACTCCTTCGAGGCTTTGTCACCAACCTCCAACCAATGGAGACGGGCTTTGATTTGAGCTCCTCGGGTAGCATAGTTATCAGCAATTTTCTTTTCATGGTGAAGCTTGGCAATCTAAATTTGGAGATCCACATCAAAGGAGTTGAAGGTGAGTGCTTCAGAGGCTTTTTTGAGGGCAAGGGTGTTGGCTTCATAAGACCGTTTTCTAAAAATTGCCAGCTGACACCCATAGATGTGCAAAAATTGAGTCATTCTAGTAATGGCATCATTCCACCATTGAATCCAACCTCGATGGGAATGTGGACGTAGTTCCAAATTCCAAACACATTGTATGTGGGAGATGGTGGAAGCATGCAATAGCACAAATGTGTTGAGGAAGAATTGAGACTTGGCCACTTTGGGGACAGCTGTTTGCAAAAAAATGCCAAAATAAATGGGATAGTGGTCTAACAATGTCACATCTGTTAGGGGAATGACAGGTAGATCACGATCTTCAGAAAAAGAAAAAAAAAGATTGTGTCGAGATCATAGCACAACCAAGACATTTCAGTATGCGATCAATACCAGCTCAAAAATTGGACCAAGTGTGCTAGGCCCCACTATCATGGCGGCGGCTAGTATTGGGATAAAAAAGGCCCAATTTATGATGCATGTAAAACCAAGCTTCTCTTTCCCCAATTGTCCAACAGAAAGGTAGAATGCCATCTTTGTCAGATGCCACTTCAACCATATTGAAATCCCCACATAGGACCCAAGTAGCTGGCGGCAAGTTGTCAGCAAGACAAACCCACATTTGTGCCCTTTCCATAGCATCATTGGAGGCATAAACATTAATGAATCCAAAAGAATGATTATTAATAGAAAGGAAAAGCCAAATAATATGGTGTGTGGGGTCAGAACCATGCGAGATAATAGCAGAATGAAGGTGAGGTGACAGGCGAGTAACTACACCACCTTGGCCAGCTTCATGCTGAGAAGAAAACTTGATGCTATCCTGCCAAATGATGTGGCATGTAGTAGAAAGAATGAAACCAGAAATCTTAACTTCTTGCAGGCAAAGAAAATCTGAATTCCCAAGTCTATGATGGGTATCCCGGACATAGAACTTTCTGGGGAGGCCTATAAGACCTCAAACATTCCAAGAGAGGAAGTTCATGAGAACTCTTCCATATCATCCTCATCCTCTAGAGAGGAGTAACTATTCTACAAAAAGGTAGAAACTGGGTGGAAGTTAGACGGGAAATTCTCTAGACTTACAACCTATCATTTTACCCCTGATATCTCTGCATGTCTAGGAGGACTGTGAGAATGCCTTGTTGCTGGTGGTACTATGAAAGAGACTGCAAGAGGAGAATGAGCCCTAGCCAAGGATGAGGCCCTAGTGGCCACCTTAATCACCTGCGAACCAGTAGGGTTTGAAACCTGGGAAATTGAAACAAGTGCAATGGAAGCCACTAGCGTCTCCATGCTAGTAGGCACTGACACTTTGGTGGAAGCAAGAGGAATCATGGTAGGATGGCTTGGGGGCCAAAGGATTCAAGGCAGGCTTGCCCTTACGCCCAAAAATAACCCATTCTTCTTTTTTTCCTTTGACCAGTTTGACAGGCGTCACTTTAGGCTGGGGTTTGACCCTAGGTGTAGCCAAAGGGAAATCCCCGATCTTGTGTTTCGCAGACTAGCACCTATAACAGGTGTTAGGTAGGTTCAAGTAAAGCACCTTCTGTGAGAAGGTTTGAGCACCAATCTAGATTTCCATAGAATCATTGAGATCTTTAGAAAGATCAACTTCAATAAAAACATGCCACTAAGGGCAAGCATTAAAAAATTTCTCTGGCTCCTTGGTAACAACTTTTCCAAGGGCTTGGGCAATAGAATCAATAAAAGGCCAGTAGGGCAAGGGTAGACCTGGGAATTTGACCCAAATAAGAACCCTAAGATTTTTATCATCCGAGACAGAGAAGTCTCGAGACCATTTCTGAAAAACAAGCAGAGAGGAACGCACAGACCAAGGGTCATTGATAAAAACTGCATCTGCTTGCGATGAGTTAGCAAAGTGAAATAAAAAAAAGCCTTTTGTAAGGTTTTGCACAGCGTCAAGGCAAACTCCATGAGGAGTCTGACTTTTGTTGACCCATTCTCTGAGCATAGCTTCAGGGGGAGTCCTACCAACAAAATACCCTATCAAGGTATGTTGTTCTAACCAGTCACATGCAACATCAAATTCTTGCAAAGGAAGGACAATATCAGGATTACCTCATGGA